>CM060979.1:182642759-182855259 GCA_030765065.1 Deroplatys truncata
TTACTTAAAATTGGCAGGAATTACGCAAGAAGGTATCCTAAACATAGATATTTTTAGAATCAAAGTACGCAAGCAGTAAGTTGACCAAGAGGACAAAACGAAGAAAAAGCTGGAACAACATGGACAGACGATAGAAAGCAAGCCCACAACCAAAGAATGAGAGACCTATGAATTCAAAGGAAGTGCTTTGCGTAGTGCTACATGGATACATTCGCATATATAATAGCAATAGCTGCAAAATAATTATATTTAAAACAAGTGTAGACTAGGAAATCTCCAGGATAGGCAATATAAATATAGAATTATGGAAGTATGGAGGTAGGAGATTAAAACTAAGATTATCACAACTGCTGAATGTGATGTGGAGTGAAGGGAAGCTTCCAGAGGGGTTTCAATACAACTTATAACAAGGTTAGTACTCATTATAGCACATGTTATCTTCATTCGTGAGTAAGTAACGCAGGAGTCTTAGAACGGAAATCCCCCCAATGTAACAGACGGCAGCGGAGCACGCATACACGCGATCCACGGTCGGGGAATATAACGAACGCACTGTGGAATCAGACTGAAAAATGAAATACCATAGCTGGGATTTCTTCCGATTTCCGTCCGGCTGCTCTAATCAACTGAGCTATCAATGCCGGCACCACATTAAATTCCTCGCCTGACTCACATTTTCCCGATAAACCACAAAAAGATGTCAAATTTATTTAGATGACATACTCCAATTGCCATTTACAATGCCGTAAGTACTGTAAGTCTTCGGCGTCATAGTTTAACCAATTATTAGGCCAATTAATGGTAATCAATAGGTCTTTCACACGAGTCGTGTGTAGGACAAGGCAGTATCCGACTGAAAAAGCGAAATGAATAGTTTTGAAAATTATAGCACAATTCCCCTTTTGGTTACAGCGTATAATATATATGCTGCAATACTAAAGAAAAAGCTGCAACCCATAACAGAGACAATACTGGGTTAAGAACAAAATGGCTTTAGGAAGGGTAGATCGTGCATTGATGCCGTTTGCACTGTAAATAAAATCTTAGAAAAAATAATAGAATATACTTTAAAAACTTACTTACTACTTGTAGATTACATAAAAGCATATCATAAGGTAGACCGTAAGAAGTTATGACACATACCAAAAGCATATACCTATAAGACCCCCATGAATTTTATCAATACAATTAACTGATTATATTGCAACACCAAGATATCAATGGACAAAGGAAAACAGGAATTACATGTTAGCGTGGGATTGACACAAGGCTGTGGTTTGTCTCCACTTATTTATATTCAACAAAATAATATAAACATGGAGAACCAAATGTAATCCAAAGGGAATTACTTTAGATAATACGAATGTAGACATAATTATATTTGCAGATGATCAGCTGTCATTGGCAGAGAATGAGGAAGATATGCAGAAATTAATGTTTAACCTGAATGAGATAATAAAAGAATACAATGTGAAAATTTCAGGAGAAAAATAAAGACAATATCCATGATGGGCAATGAAACATATCGGGTCAAGACTGTAATCGGAGGACAAATAATCGACCAATAAATTTATTTGGGATCAACAACATCAGTAATGATAGAAACGCAGAAATGGAAGAAAGTATTAAAGCATAAATAACAAAATCAATTATATTAAGAGACATTTAGGTAGAAATATGAAGATGGATCTTATATTAAGGTGGTATAGAAAAGCATTAAGCGACATTAAAATATGGGGTTGGTAATGAAAGATTGGAGGCATTTCAAACGAAATTTTTAAGGTCTTTATTGCGAATAACCAGAAAACGTAGATACAAGAGAAGAATTAAAGAAAACTAGGGGTGTGATCTCGATACGGTGGATACCTGATACTCTCAATACTCGCTGGTATTGAAGTATGTGTAATACGTTGAGATAAACCTTCGATACTCTTTAGATACTTTTAAATTTCTAAGTTTTGCATTACTGAAATTCTTGCGTTTAACTTTATGGAAGATAAGGAATGAAAGGAATCGAGACTTCAAGTTATTGACACGCACGCGTTCCTCAAGTGTTTCCGGACTGTAGTACTTGATAGACCTTGACTGCATTTCCTATGGGTGAATGAATGCAACATTCTATAGACTCTTGTGCCTAAATGGAAACAAGTAGAACAATGGGGGGAAGGAGTAGAGGTACTCGTGTAACAAGCAGCGTTAACTGAATTGTGAATGACACCTATTAGCTGACGCACTAAATCACGTTTTTGAAGTAGCCTGGCTTTGTAACTCATCTCCGCAAATACATTTACCTACTCCGGGGACCAAAATATGTGAATTCAGTAGAAAAAAATCTTTCTCTACTCTTGTACTAACTATTTTTCCAAACGCTTATTCTCCATATGCTTCATGTTAATCTTATTGTTAATTTTCTTGTAGATGCAAGGGGAATTGGTAGGCTTTAAGCGACAGACAAATATTTTAAGAGCAGGTTGCTATGTGGGGTATTCCATTCTCTTTGCATGTCCAGGACATAAAAAATGAATAACGAATTCCCATTTGGGAAAAACTATTGCAAAATTTAAGGGAATAACAAACAATATTTCGAAAATGGTTCACTCAACAAAAAATTGTGTATTTTAACGCGATCTAAATTTTTTGTGTAGTAAAATGTTGTCTATCTCTTATGGTTTACCAGTTATGGAAAAGTCGTTCACAATGAAGAATACTTTTGGAGACATTTCCAGAAAATTCGAGATATACATTTCGTTTGTCATGAAAATATCTTAAACATATGATATTTTAATCATAACCGTTAGAGCCGTTTTTTTAGAAAATTAAAATTTTCGAAAAATGTTCCATATAAAGGGTAATCTAGGGTGGAGGAATTTTCTTGAAAACCTTCGTTCCGCATCTCCAGAAGATACTGATCCTAAATACCAAGTTTGGTGTTTATCCGACTGTTCGTTTCTGAGTTATGCTGTTCACAGACAGATACACAGACACACATACGGACATGTTTCCAAAAATGCTTTTTTTTTTATTCAGGGGGCCCTTAAAACACATATTTCCGGTGAAATCTCGGTATCGAATTTTTGGGTGGAATACAATACTTCCCCTACTTACTATACGTAGTAGAGAAAGTAAAAATTACAACTTCAGACGTGAGATAATACAGAGCATGGAAATGTTTGTTCATTCCTTCCATCTGTTAGTTTGTGTCAAACTTGGGTCACGAGCGTAGGTTACAGGTATACCGTACGACTAATGTCCATAATGTGGATAAACAATTTATTATTATTATTATTATTATTATTATTATTATTATTATTATTATTAGCCTTAGCTAACAATAGGGGATATATAACCTGTGGCATTATCAAGGAAAAGCTTGCTGCCAACTGGATAATGTCAATCAGGAACAATTTCGGAATTAGCACATAATACAAAATTGTTACACGCGTGTATACTCAGAAAACTTCCAATAAGAACAAGCCTTTTAGTTTTTACTTTCTCTACTACGTATAGTAAGTAGGGGAAGTATTGTATTCCACCCAAAAATTCGATACCGAGATTTCAACGGAAATATATGTTTTGAGACCCCCTGAATCCAAAAAAAGCATTCTGGAAACATGTCCGTGTGTGTATCTTGTCTGTCTGTGTACAGCATAACTCAGAAACGAACAGCCGGATAAACACCAAACTTCACCATTTAGATTCAGTATCTTCTAGAGATGCGACACGAAGGTTTTCAAGAAAATACCGCCACCCCAGATTACCCTTTACATGGAACATTTTTCGAAAATTTTAATTTTCTCAAAAATGGCTCTAACGATTTTGATTAAAATATCATATATTTAAGATACTTTATTGACAAATCAAATGTATATCTTGAGTTTTCTGGGAATGTCTCCAAAAGTATTCTTCATTGTGAACCACTTTTGCTTAACTGGTAAAGCATAAGAGATAGACAAGCTTTTACTACACAAAAAATGTAGATCGCGTTGAAATACACAATTTATGTCATATACTTTTTTGTTGTTGTTGTTATTCCCTAAAATTTTCCAATACTTATACTTTTCTCAAATGGGAATCCGTTATTCATTTTTTTGTCCTGGTAATGCAAAGAGAATGGAATACTCCACATAGCAACCGGCTCTTAAAATATTTCACTATCGCTTAAAGCCTACCAATTGCCCTTGCATCTACAAGAAAATTAGCAATAAGATTAACATCTCGATATCTCGATTAACATGAAGCATATGGAGAATAAGCGTTTGTAAAAATAGTTTGTACAAGAGTAGACAAAATCATGTGAGTGTAACACATCAGATTTTTTATAAAGTACCGAGTATGGAGAAATAGTAGTATCGTCCCATCACTAAAGAAAACATTAGAATAAATTAAAAGGTATCAACAGCTCATGTGAAAGGAGCATGTTCAACGGATAGAACCTTCGAGATCACCACGCTAAACACTGTCTTCTGAACCTTTGCGGCGAAGGCACATTAGACGACACCGTATGAGATGGATAGAACAGTTTGATTAGCCTTAAAACGCGCTTAGTGGACTAATCCAGGTGGATGAGAAGGAAGAAGAGGGAAAAATTAGACAATTAGACCGGAGCCGAATGGTAACCCATGCTTGGCCCTGTTCAGATCGACCCGGACCTAAGAATTTTTGTCATCCAGGGCTCTAACATGTATAGGCAAACCTTTGTGTTTGGTCAGAATCAGGCGGTAAAACTGGATGTGCTCAAAATCAAATCTGAACAGTGATAATATTAATACCGCCTCAAACTTCTAAAACATTAATATACCAATAAGATAATCTCTTTGTTAGTGTCCCGGTCAGTAACCGGAATGAGCTGATATAATCCAGTAGTATTTCCGCAATTGGGACTCGTACAGCATCAACGGATCACCGAGGTGATGACCCCAATTTCTGTTATCACGCCATCCATTCATCGTCTGACCCTTAACAAGATAATGGCAGTGTATATGTCTGTAAGCTAAAACAAATACCCTCACATTCAGTCGATATTAAAGGGATCTTTTGTTATCCGTCTCTCACATGCCGGTCATGTCTCTCTCCATTCTAACTTTGAGTCTGCTCAAACACAGAACATCGCTACTCCTGTATTATAGATCATTCCAAAAAGGCATTATTTTTTGCTTTACAGAGGAAATAATGTTACCATTGCTGTGAAGCTATATTCCTATGCTGCTCGTTCATAAGAAAGCAGACAGGGTTTAACGCCCGTGCTTTCTATTTATGGCACCACAGGCGGTAGACACTGTGAAAATAATAATTAGGGTAGGGAATTTGGAAAGGAAACGTTCCAGACTGAAGCTTAGAGCACATTCCCGAAAGGTTTCCATTTAAAATTGTCTTTCCCAATTATTCTGTCATTAATCATCGGCAGGCAGAGAGTTTCTAATCATTAAAGCCTCTACTGAACTGTACGCAGTGATGTCGCAGGTTACAAACCACCGCCATCCCTCCTACAGTATGTTGGCGTTTGCACACAGCGCAACCACATCGTGTTTACCTGTCCATCAGATTCATAGCTGCTGTTGTTTACGTTCTTTTTATGAATTAGTTTGAGTGTAGATAACTTGAATTCCTATACCTAATCAGCAGTGTTCACCACTGTACAATTTTCTCTACCCACTATAATATATTTTCATGTTCCTTCTGTTTAATGTGATATCCTTAAATGAACAGTCGCTAGATCTTCATATAATAGGGATCAGGAACGGCACTGAAGTACACATGAAGGCTTATTGTATTTTTGGAACCTCTGATAGAAAGGAGTGTGGAGAAGGACACAGAGGGCGACCAGATACGAGTCAGCAGGTTCGGATGAAGGCAAGGTCCCTAATGTTTCCAGACGCCGGCGATACCGTCCACATAGACCTGCCTCTCGTTCAAAGGAAAATAAAGTATAGGTAAGATAAAGCATTGTTGTAGAAGATAAGATTATGGAACAGTTGGTAGAACTTAAATACTTAGGACGGAATTTACCATACAAAAATAATCTATGAGAGTCTAAGTCCTTTACATTTAGACAAAGAAGAGCATTAAATACCCTTCTGTTTGCGGATGACCTAGTTTTAATTTTTGACAAGGAAGACAGACTACAGAAAACAGTATATCAACTGAATAAAAAAATGACATGCATAATTCTAAGATAAAAACAAAAGTATTGGCATTCCAGGAAAGATACCCAGTAAGGAGCAAAATAGTATTGGAGCAAGTATCACATTACCAATATCTCGGCTGCGATGTAACTTATGACCAAGATCAGGATATACACCAAGAATTACAAAAATTACAAGCAATCTGTGGAATTATCAAACGCACCTGTAAGAATAAGCTAAGGAGAGAAACACATTTGATGTTTTATACAGTTATGGCAGTGCCAATGAAAAAATATGGAAGCGAAGCATGCACTGTCAAGAAAAACGATAAAACTAAGATACAAACAGCTGAAATGAAGTTTTTACGATCAGCTATTAGAAATATTAGAAATATTAGCATATTAGAAATGAGGCACAAGAAGAGAGAAATATAGAAATAATTTAATTGAACACCTCCACCGTATGCGGGAATAAAGAATACCCAAACATGCATTTTGCTACAAAACTAAGGGACGAAGGCCAGTTGGACGACCCCGAAAAAATAGCTTCAACAAATATGAGAACGGAACAGGCAAGGTCCTAAACGGTGAAGGGTGAAGAAGAAGAAAAAAAAAGTGATCTGTTCAAAAAAAATTGAATGCCACTATAAAAAGACGTTTGAAAACCAAGCAAGAAAATGCACAATATTAAAATGTTATAAAGTAATGTCAGTGCCAAAATTACTGTATGAGAGTAAAATACGGATTATGAAAGAATAACAAAAGGAGACTCGAAGTAAATTAAATGCAGCTTTTAAGAGCAGTGGCGGAATGCAAGAGAATAGATCATAACAGAAATGGAGATATAAGAAAAGAATTAGATAAATAAACCAAATGAAAAAATCTGATGTGTTACACTCACATGACTTTCTCTACTCTTGTACAAACTATTTATACAAACGCTTATTCTCCATCTACTTCATGTTAATCGAGATAAACATTTGCAGTCTATCTTATTGCTAATTTTCTTGTAGATGTAAGGGGAATATATATTTACAAGGGCAATTTGGAAATACAGTAGCCTTTAAGCACATACATATCTCTTAATAGCTGGTTGCTAGGTGCAGCACCATTCCCTTTGCCACAGATTAATTAATACTTTTTGCATATCCAAGACAAAAAAAATGAATAACGAATTCCCATTTGAGAAAATAAGTACTGAAAAATTTAAGGGAATAACAAGTAATATCTCGAAAATGGTTCACTCAACAAAAAAAATGTACATGACATAAATTGTGTATTTTAACGCGATCTACATTTTGTGTGTAGTACAATTTTGTCTATCTCTTATGGTTTACGAGTTATGCAAAAGTCGTTCACAATGAAGAATACTTTAGGAGACATTCCCAGAAAATTCAAGATATACGTTTTATTTGTCATGAAAATATCTTAAACCTATGATATTTTAATCAAAATCGTTAGAGCCATTTTTCAGAAAATTAAAATTTTCGAAAACCTTCCATGTAAAGGGTAATCTGGGGTGGGGGAATTTTCTTGAAAATATTCGTGTCGCATCGCTGGAAGATACTGAACCTAAATACGAAGTTTGGTGTTTATCTGACTGATGCACGGAGGTATTTCCAAAAATACTTTTTTTGGATTCAGGAGGCCTCAAAACATGTATTTCCGGTGAAATTTCCGTATCGATCATTTGGGTGGAATGCAATACTCCCCTACTTATTATACGTAGGAGAGAAAGTAAAAATATGATATTTGTTATACTTAAGGTTATGGTGATACTTTGCTTTCGTAAAATCAAAACCAGCACTTAGTTTTACCATATTTACTTAAAGCAAATTAGTTTTTAAATTTTGTTCAGATACAGTGAGTGAATTTATTTTAGTGGTGGACTATAACTCAAAAGGTGTCCCATTAACTCAAGAAGCAAGAGGAACTGATCGAAACAATGCTTTACGTTTACTATTAAACAAATTCTGAATAATAATTAATCTCTGGAAAAATAAGGCAAAAAGTTACAGCAAAGCGACTATTCAAATATTACGTTTAAAATGCATGTTTATTTAATAAACGCTTTAGAAGTTTTCTCAAAAATTAAATTAATGTTTGCAATCAAAGAATGATCTCTGATACTTGAAAATCTAGAAAGGTAAAATGCTCTATTTTAGAAACTGGCACTACAACCACAGCTTTTAACGCGAACCACACATATTATCAACAGAAGCTTATAAGCCCGCAGTGGAATACACTTTTATAACACTGCATTCTTGTCTCCCTTGTTTATTGCAACGGAAATTATGTGTATATTAAGCAGGGACCTTGTATCGATTAATGTAATGGCGAATTATTTGAATGTTTCGGAAATGGATTTCCGAAGAAATTTTTCAAGCACCGGAGAGAATAACGTTGCAATTTCACCGCAGCTTTGTATATATTATAGAATTATGCTCATGTAAGTAATCACGTTGTCAGCACTGGTGCTATGAAGGACAAACAACAACGAAGGCCAAACACCAACAACAGACTCATATCCGAATGTATACTGCTACTTCCACACAAATTTCAGCTAGGTATTTTATACTTTAATAGTCAGGGTTGTCTAAAAAATAGTATATTACAACACACGTTAAAAGTTATTTTATTTTACTAATAGGATTTCTACTCGCAAAATAAAACTCCACTTTTAACACTTATGTCATAAATAACTACTGCCTATATTTTACTCATTGATGAGCTATATTTCAAAACGTGTTAGTCCCTCCCTAGGGGAGTCCCGGATCGTCTCAGAGAATTAATATGTGAACATTCCGTTATAAATGAGTGGAATGGATATTTAATTGTTAATGCATACGTTTGAATGTTAAGAAAGCGGTTCTGTTAGCACAAGGATACAGGCGCGTATTTAGTCTTGCAGAATCGCCGCCTCTTATCAAAGTACAACTTAACAGTGGCGGCTGTAGCATGAAAATACTGGTAATGCAAACATTGCTTCCCCGAAATTGTTTGTGGGATGCAATATGTACCACCACCAGTGATTTTTTAATCAAGCAGATCAAAGTTTGAGCTACCGTAAATTTTGCAAATAGATTGCTGAGCCGCGTATCAATTAAGATACTCGTGTTTTTTCGCACACGTGAGCTAAATCGACCACTTTTTTTTCACCAGTAGTTATTGCCACCAATGAATGGAAAGCAGAATAAAAGTATACTTTGGCTTCACATCAACAGGTCCATTTATTTAATTGTGTATGTAAATTTCCATATTGAATTTCCTAATATGGCTATCTTGTACCTTTGGTCTGCATATGTGCAGATCAGGAGTAAGAGTTCCCATGTATTTCACTTTCACCTTATCTTCTAGAAAATAATGTAATAAAATCTGATGTGTGGCACTTAATGAGCAACACTCTTGACTAAAACTATTTCTACAAACGCTTATTCTCCATCGAATTCATGTTAATAAAGATAAGCATTTGAATAAACTATCCTATTGCTAATTTTCTTGTAGTTTTAAGGGTGTATGGTAGGCTTTAAGCGATAGTCAAATCCTTTAAGAGCTGGTTGCTGGGTGGAGCATTCCATTCTTTTTGCATGTGCAGGACATAAAAAAAATGCGCCCAAGAAGCTAGTCCCAGGCTAATATCTGAATTTTAGAATGAATTTATCCTTAAATAGTATAATATACTATACAAATGCCTAAGGTTTTATTTAACGCTGATTTATACCGTAAAACAGAGCTACAAGTCCCAGATTCCAGTTGTATGAGTCCGGGTAGGCGCATAATATTGTTTACAGCCAGAAACCAGCAGTTGTATTTAGTATCATGGAGGACGGTGAATTCACTCTTGTGTTTTCGTCGAATTACGTAAAGCATCATACTAACAAAATGATTTATTAAAATATTTAATATATTTTATCCTTAAATACTTAAATCAAATATAAAATTTTAATAAATATTTATTATTTAAAAACTAATAATATTTATTTAATTTTATTGTATAACCGCGGATGCGCACACCTTTGGCTAGTGGTGAAAAAGCAATAGTGTTGAATCTTTATTATAAGTTATGTGAGAAATATCCAACACTTTCCGCGAAAGAAATGGTGAAATTAACTTCCGAGTTCACCGGTGTTTCGAGTACAAGTATAAACAGTGCTTGTGCAGAAAAATCTGAAACGAGAAAAGTGGTTACACCCGGAATAAAAAAGAAAAAGGAAGCATATGAAATACGCGATGCAAGAATGTAGTGATCTTGAGAAGAATGCAATTCTCGTAACAGTGCACAATTTCTTTTTTAAAATGAGTCGCCAACAATTAATAAAGTGCCGCTTCCAGAGAGCGAATAAATTAAATTATCGCATACCTATTACTTTATTTTTCGCTCATTTATTTTAGAATTAACCATTATTATATGTGCAAACGTTTGTTTTGTTACAACCATCAGTCTTATCATCTTTAACCCTAAACAGAATATGCTAGTCACCGCACATGGTCTGAAAGTGCGACAGTATTTCTAGTGCGAATGGCGGAAGGATACATTATAACGGTGCACGGTCATCTAGCGTTTGTTATGACGCGGATCAACCTAAGAGTGAATACTGTTCAGTTCACGAGTTCGCGCGTTCAAACCCGGCGGAGGGCAATGGATTTTTTCGGGCGTAAAAATCCTTAGCATGGCTTCCCTCGGAAGGTAAGTAAAGTCGGTGCTCCCGTGTCATAGATTTACGGCACATTAAAGATCCTGAAGTCTGTTAACAGGCCTCTGAGCAAAATTGCCGCTCTTTCTCGCCGAATATAGAATGGGACGTTGAGGACCAGAGCAGTTAAACAGCGACCATAAATGAATGAAAAAGAAGTCACTGGTACTAACTGTCACGAATGTGGGCTATTTTCTTGCCCCTCCATTCCCTGCGCTAAACTATTGAATGAAACTCTAGAATACTATAAGTCTGTGTTTGTGCCTAATAATGCTGCAAACTGCTGTCCATTCCAAACCAGAGTGCCTTTCACTGAAAACAAACTCTTTGTATTATCCGCGCGAAAGTAGTTTGCAATCCCCGCCCATAATGGCTGCTTGCTCCCCCACGTGCTCGTTGAACACTATTTAATCTATGAAAAGGCGCCTTGCGTGAGAATCATCGTTCAAAATGCAACCTGAGGTAACAATCGATTTTATAAGTATGCGGCAATGAACATTTTACTTACGTTAATCACAATCCTCGAGCAAAAGTGCAACACCCAAATCCGAATCCTCCGAAGATGACTCAGCTGCCATATCAGAATCAGAACTACTCTCCAAAATAATGACAAGCTTATCCACAATTCCACAGCACTGTCGCACTTAAAACAAGTTCCCACGTTTTATCCTCTTCTATGTTGTATTATGTCTGTTTATATTCCCTGCAAGCTTTCGTTACACTTCTCACTGAAACGCCTGTAAAATCCGATATTAGTTTCGTAATATGCAATAATGCAAGTGTCGGGTATTTTTGTAATAGTGAGTTAATATATGAAGTATAGTTTGTTTTTAGCCACTTTTTAACTGTTTCCCGCTTCTGTGCTTGAACAGTTTATTCGCAGTACACGCACCTTCCTCTGCCATGTGAGCTCAAATACCAACTGACTAAATCACAAGATTTGACCTGAGCTGAGCACATGTGAGTTAGTGTATTATGAATGCCTGTTCGCTTATCATATACCCTGTGTTACGCAAAGTGTTTATTCGGTACTCAGATAACACCTCTGGGAATTCGTTGCTGCATTTCTTGTGTATGTAAGAGAGTGGCAGTCGTGCATTTGGTTGGTATTAACAAGGAAGATGCTCTCGGCGTTAGCGCAAAGCAGACTAAAATAATATTTTGTAATCTCTTAACAGCTAGTATATATCCATTACTTTTAACAATGAGTTCTTATGATAACCGCAATAAAATGTGCAGTTCTATACCTTTCCTGCTCTAAAATTTCATAATACAATACATGTATTAAGGAACTATTTACGTTGGCGTAACAGTATATTCTTGGGTTCGTGAGAAGCCGAAGCACGTGCTTCTGTTTACATCAGAGGGAACTCTGGTTTGGAATGAATAGTAGTACTTGCGGTCGCTTCCATCAGCTTCTATGGTTCTCTAATGTCAAGGAAGCCATTTCATTGCGCCTAAAAAACAATAAGCATAACTGTGTTGTTTATGTATACAAACAATTCAAAGTATGTATTTCTTCATTTTATTAAAGTAATGTCGGAGGCACAGAGTCGCCCCTGCAACTTGCAATTAGTATATACTCGTGCGATTTTATCCTCTGATTGCGATTACAATGCAGACCATTATCTCTTTATTGTGCAGCCCCGCTGCCTTGGTACACGCGATTTAATGACGTTTCTGTGTACCGAGATAAACCTCGTCTGAAGGTCAGATGTTGCAATGTTCCATAGTAGTAGAAAATCGGCTCCAATGAGGTCTCGCTCTTCCTTTTCTGGCTCTCCCATTGCCGCCAAAATATTTGTTGAATAGCTGATACATGGCTGATAATTTGTTTATGATCAAAGGCTATCTTTCAATAATTCCTTTACTTCCGTCCTTATCTCCGTCATAGTTTTATAAACGCGCAAATAGAATATTACGAAACCTGTTTGTAGCACAATTTATTTGTTATGTTTCTGTTAGAATGCTTGCAAAGATCTCATTATATCCAATCACATGATTGCTAATAGTTGTTAGTTCCTAAATGCTGCATTACCGACATGGGTAGCCGAGGTCGTTAAGTTGCGGACTCGTGATCGGAACCTCCTGGGACCGTCCTTCCTGATAGCTTTTTCTTCAGGTTTTCCTCAGTCCCCAATTACTGGTAAATGCCAGAGCTACCCCAAATTAAGGCTTCAAGGGTTTACTTCCCAAATTGTTTGTCCAATTATCCTTTAATTTCACGTATCATCAGTAGGGCCCAGATTATTAGGTTTCAGCCTTTTTAATTTCTCTGCTACGTATAGTAAGTAGGGTAAGTATTGTATTCCACCCAAAAATTCGATACCGAGATTTCACCGGAAATATATGTTTTGAGACCCCCTGAATCCAAAAAAAAGCATTTTTGGAAACATGTCCGTGAGTGCGTCTGTGAACAGCATAATTCAGAAACGAACAGTCGGATAAACACCAAACTTGGTATTTAGGTTCAGTATGTTCCAGAGATACGACACGAAGGTTTTCAAGAAAATCCCCCACTCCAGATTACCCTTTACATAGGACATTTTTCGAAATTTTTAATTTTCTCAAAAATGGCTCTAACGATTTTGATTAAATATTGTATGTTTAAGATATTTTCATGACAAATGAAATGTATATCTCGAATTTTCTGGGAATGTCTCCAAAATTATTCTTCATTGTGAACGACGTTTGCATAACTGGTAAACCATAGACAAAATTTTACTACACAAAAAATGCAGATCGCGTTAAAATATACAATTTATGTCATATACATTTTATTTGTTGAGTGAACCGTTTTCGAGATATTGCTTGTTATTCCCATAAATTTTCCAATACTTATACTTTTTCACAAATTCGTTATTCATTTTTTTATGTCCTTAAAAATTTGACTATCGCTTATAACCTACCAATTCCCCTTGCATCTACAAGAAAATTAGCAATAAGATTGACATCTCGATATCTCGATTAACATGAAGTAGATGAAGAATAAGCGTTTGTAAAAATAGTTTGTACAAGAGTAGAGAAAGTCATGTGAGTGTAACACATCAGATTTTTTTCAATCGACTACCTTTTTACCCAAAATAAACCCTTGCAGAGATAGCTAGCTACATTACACATTTTGTTGTAGGTACAAGGAGATAAAGGAAACTGAATCGATAATGAGATGTTTAAAAGCGCTCGGTCTATGCCGTTTGCATGACATCGCGAGAAACAACTGAATAGCAACAGCAGTAAAATGAAAATGGTATTGAAAAAATGTAAACAAATAATAAAAGATATAGAAAAGATAGCTGATAAAGGTTATTGGAAATAAATTCTATGGTATACTTTTGTTGATTTTTTATAGTTCATCCGTTATACAAAATTATACAAAAAGCTTTTGAATGAAGAGGACTTCACGGGATATTCCCAGAAAATTAAAGATAATTCTTTATTTGTCATTTAATACAAAAATAACATCAAACATTGTTCCAAGTAAAGGATACTTTGGGGTGGGGGATTTGATTGTAAATCTTCGTATAGTATTATTTGAATACACTGAACTTAAATACCAACTGTGATATTTAAGAGACTTTTAGTTTTTGAACTATGCTCTCTCTCTCTCTCTCTCTCTCCACACACACACACACACACACACACACCGGACCTTTTTCTAGGAACGTTCTTTTATACTTGAAGGAGGCTTGAAAATGTTTATTTCCGGTGACATCGCATTACCGAATGCAAGATTCCTGTAAGTCAGTAGTAGAGAAAGGAATAAACCATTTGTGAGTTTTGTAGGGCGAGGAACGCAATAGTTTATAAACTCTTAAATGCCACGTGGAAAGAGATGAACTATTATGATGATTGTTTCTGTCATGACTTAAATGTTTGAAAATCGAACAATAAAAATGCATAACATCTGAGGTGAAGCGATATAAATATAATGCAATACTGATAAACAAAACACATGAAAAATAAAGTTTAACTTTATTACAACGAATTAAATTGAAGACAATGAGGGAATAAAAACTCCGTTCCTATAATATTGTATGGGTATCACACTGCACGTATTTAGTATCTCCTGTGTTGATTTCATTACACGTCTGCAACATCTAAATTGTAGTTTTCCATTAACTTCAATATATTTAAGGAACAGGAGTAGCATCAATGGACGGTGGGGAAACAACGCTTCCCTTAGTGATTTAATGTTTTCCTTTGCTTTCCAGAATATGAGTGCACTTGGAGGAGGGTGCCACTGCTTTGTTTACAATGCATAATTCATCAAGGGTATGGATCAGATGGGAGTGAGGGACAAGGCGATAGTGGGAATATACAGATGCACAATGAAAACAGAGCTACAATTGCAGGCCTCAGCCTCACTACCATAGGGGCGAAGGCTAGATTGGGAAACTGGCAACACGATGAACTAACTCGGCACATAAAATTGGTAGTGTAATGAACTAAATTGCCGGCAATAACAAACGCACCACCTTGGAAGTTGATAGCAAGAAACTTTCGTCCGATACATTTCACCAAGAACAAAGCAGAGACGTAATCATACATATTCATTATTTCTGCTTGAATATATTTGTGTATAGTATCGGTATTTTCTATTAATTTCGGAGAAATTATAGCAATGAGGTAGAAGACATAAGACGCATATAATACGCTATTGTTAATGTTACAACATTTTATATTATAATGGATAAATTTTCAGAGACATTAATACATACAGACAGAATGGGATATACCTACGATTTACGTTTCTTCCATCTACGTGGTTCGAACCCGATTGAAGACGTAGAATCTAAAGGTACGTTATTGCTTTTAAGCAACAGAAAATGATGATGCTCGATAAATGGATAGGTTTTTAAGAGACCTCTTAGTTTTACAATATATTATATTGTCCTGATTTACATTTCAGATATGGCGAGCCACCCAAACAGTGAAATATACCATAAACACAATGATGTGTTTACACTTACAACCGATGGGTACAGATCATAGACAAAATAAGTATGGTAAAAAAATTAACATTTTATGCTAATTAAATAGCATGTTGCAGTGCCAACATTCAACCCTTTTGATGCATTTCATACAAGTAATACTAACGTGTAGTTTAAAAATCCAGAATTATTAGCGAACAGTATGGCATATTAACGTCAAGGATAGCATGCTAATAATACATTAATTCTTCCCAGACAATGCACAACTGATACTTTCCAATACAAATGAATGTCAGATATTTGATATAATCCACACATACAAGACGTGATCAAAAGTATCCGGACACCTGGCTGAAAATGACGTACAACTTCGTGGCGCCCTACATCGGTAATGCTGTAAGTCAATATGGTGTTGGCCCACCCTTAGTCTTGACAACAACCTTCACTCTCGCAGGCATACTTTCAATCAGGTGCAGGAAGGTTTCTTGGGGAATGGCAGCCCATTCTTCACGGAGTGTGGAATTGAGGAGAGGTATCCATGTATGTCGGCGAGGCCTGGCACGAAGTCGTCGTTCCAAAACATCCCACAGGTGTTCTATAGGATTCAAGTCAGGACTCTATGCAGGCCAGTCCATTACAGGGATGTTATTGTCGTGTAACCACTCCGCCTCATCCCGTGTAGTATGAACAGGTGCTCAATCGTGTTGAAAGATGCAATCGCCATCCCCGAATTGCTCCTCAACAATGGGAAGCAAGAAGGTGCTTAAAATATCAGTGTAGGTCTGCGCTGTGATCGTGCCACGCAAAAAAACAAGGGTTGCAAGCCCCCTTCAGGAAAAACACGACCACATCATAACACCACCACCTCCGAATTTCACTGTTGGCACTACACACGCTGGCAGATGACGTTCACCGGCATTCGCATTACCCACACCCTGTCATCGGATCGCCACATTGTGTACCGTGATTCGTCACTCCACACAACGTTTTGCCACTGTTCAATCGTGTATTATTCACGCTCCTTACACCAAGCTAGGTGTCGTCGTTTGGCATTTTCCTGCATGATGTGTGGCATTTGAGCAGGCGCTCGACCATGGAATCTAAGGTTTCTCACCTCACGTCTAACTGTCATAGTACTTGTAGTGCATCCTGATGCAGTTTGGAATTCCTGTGTGATGTTCTGGATAGATGTCTGCCTATTACTCTTCACGACCCTCTTCAAATGTTGGCGGTCTCTGTAAGTCAACAGACGAGGTCGGCCTGTAGGTTTTTGTGCTGTACATGTCCCTTCACGTTTCCACTTCACTATCACATCAGAAACAGTGGACCTAGGGTTGTTTAGGAGTGTGGAAATCTCGCGTACAGACTTCTGACACAAGTGACACCCAATCACCTGACCACGTTCGAAGTCCGTGAGTTCCACGGAGCGTCCCATTCTGCTGTTTTACGGTGTTTAATGACTAATGAGGTCGCGGATAATGAGTACCAGGAAGTAGGTGGCAGCACAATGCACCTAACATGAAAAACTTATGTTTTTGGAGTGTCCGAATACTTTTGATCACATAGTGTATTCACTATGAGTTTATGTTTCAATTCTCTGGCCCTAAGTTTGTAAGATTTACTACTAACACTTATGATGATTAAAATAATATATCGAAAACAAAGAAGAAACTCATTTAAAACTCCTTATGTGTAAATGTGTGTAGAAGTGAAAAACCAGGTGAACTGAATTTTCCTTAAGGTGCAATATAAAAACGAGACGCAGAAACGTGAATAGAGTAGTTAATTCAAGTGTCATTAACCGCGGTCTTTTTTGGACACTCATGTCGGGTTTCATCAATCGTAGTGAAGGCATTTGAAGATTCTCAAACCGTTGACGGTTCGTTAAAAGCGGAAGTTCCGTTTCACCAATGTGCATCATCCTTTTGACGGTCGAAGTTTACATCAGATTTTGAGGCACCATTTTCTTTTCTTCCTTCAAATCACTACGATCCGTCAATTCTAATTATTTACTTACTCTAACTTTTAAGAAAGGGCATCGCATTTACTTTCATTCCAGTAACTAAAGAATGGATAATTTCGATTCTGAAATGTTGTTCAACTAATTTATTTAAAATATGGATGCAAAACGTGTTATTCAACATAGAAATAACCATTTCTACGAAATGAATGACCAAAATTTGTGACTCGTTATAGATTATCAAAACAGGTAGGGTTGAAACAAAATGCAAGGAAAAATTGCTTTACTAAACAATGCAAGCAGAGGTCAAGCGAGATGTCTTAACAGAAACCGTGGGTGGTACTCCACAGGAGTCTGTCGTAACATCGTTTATCTACAGATGCAGATGAAGGCAAAGGAGCAAGTCCGTACAGTGAAAAGTGATATAATTCTGCAGAGCAGCGGTCCGATTTGTATGATCTAAGTGTCTACCAGAGGAGAAGACACTTATAAAATTATCTATCCTCCAGAAGGTACTTTTGACGTGTTTCTTATGTTTGAACTTACATTGCTCTAACATTTATTACCCTTCTTTTACATTTATTCATTAACGTTCTTTAACCGGAAGATGATATCGCGACTACATGTAAAACTATCATTGCTAGCATGTGATTTAACTTTCACAATTGATTTAATACATTGCTGTCCCATTTGCGAGGAGGAGTCATGGGTGCATATCTTGGCAAGATGCAGAGTACAGAGGAATGGAGGGAAAAATATTTACCGCGATCCTTCACCACCACAAATGCAGAGTTAAGGGCATGTTGGACGCTACTGGCAGCCAGGAAGGACATGGAGGGGATAGGTAAATTTCTACTTTAGGCAAGACAGCGGAGGTCTGAGAAGATCGATAGTGAGGAAGAGGGGTTGTAGCAATAGCTAATCGTTTGTGTTGGTACTTTATAATTTTTTTTTCATTTATTATTAGTGTGCTGCTTATATATTCTCTCAACTCTTCTTTGCTTATTATAATAGGGTATAATAATGCATCGGTTTACCGCTATTTTAGGGGTTTTGGATATTTAAGATGTTATATTTAAATATGTTTTACTTTCTTTAGTGCAATACTGTTTTTTTGCAGTAGCACTTTTTTGTCTGATTTTCTTCTATTTGTTGTAGTTTCTTTATTATTATGATTATTCATCTTGCTTATTATTCTGCTTATTATAACAACACGTACTGTCTGCGGTCCCATGCGATTGACAGAAATCTATGTACCTACGTATACCGTTGTGTAAATAAATGCACTCATTCATTCTGAATCGGAGAGAACATAATTGTGTTGAATCAAATTTTGCGATTTTGTCTTCGCAGTCGCCGTAACTTCATTGGTTATTACCAACCCTAATAACTTTCCCTTCTAACATGATCACATTCGCAACTCTAAAATGCGTTCCAGAATTCTTGAAAGTTATTCTAAGGTGACGAAGCCACACTACGTCTTCCAACAATGAAGCAATACTTTTGCCTCACGATTGCTGCGTTTCTCTTCCTAGTTGTTTTCTTATACTTTGCCACGGCTACTCGAGCATGAGATCTTAATCACTGGGTATGCGTCAGTGTATGTACATAGAAACACGAACGCTTTCTTGGAACACTTTTATTTTCACCATTTAAAATAAAACTTAAGGTTTGCCGATCACTTTTAAATGCATACGATGCTACTGTGTCTTTACCAAGACCGAAGATTATTAACTACAGCTGAACGTTCTATCCTCTTGCATGTTCGCCGCCAATGTTCACAACTCGACGAGAATGTCGTCCCGCTTTCACCGATCGCTCAGGACAGAATGAATTTCACCACCGCGCTACAAAGAGGAAAAACTCCTAACTTCCCCTCTCTCCCCTCAAAAAACTCTCTTCAAACTTAGCGTCATGAAGCTTCTAATGACCTTCACATCCCGGCCAGTGCAACTGCACCCATTAATTCCAAGAGAAACTGGCTTCAGCTATTTTACCCTTTATACCTGGGGCTGGTCCCTAATTAGCTAAACTGTGCCTGTCTGGTCTTTCTGTCGCTTTTAACAGTCAACAATTTTCCAATTCTTCTCCTTTTTATACATACACTGAAATTAAATATTTTATTATTTATTTTATATCACTATCCTTCTCAGATTATTATGATAATTATTGACTTTATAATTTCGGCTTCAAAGGTTTATTTTAAGCAGAAAACTAATCGCGCATGGCTTTCTTAACCAAAGTGTCCATTCCACCACGAAAACTATTGAACGCACGACAATCCCATCCCACACTATTTTCTCGCGCAGACGTCACCTCCCGTCTGACGCACGCCGATTATCTCACTCAAGCGAAGCTCTTCCAGTTTGAACTTTCTAGCGTCACCCTTACTCTGGAAACCTGGAAGTTTACCTTAAGCATACCCATATGTGAAAAACAGGCCAAAAATTGCCAAAATTCATAAATGTGAATTTTATTGTTACTAAACACTACAACCGTTTCCTTTAATTCTATGTAGCTTTTACAACTGGACGATCCTTTAAAGCATGTGATATAGGGATTTAATGACATTAAGTCAAATACAGCGTTATTTTATCGTTATTCTAAACTCTCATTTCTCAGGTTTTCATTTCTCGGCACATTCTTATTTTCAGATTGCTCTATAAGACATAGTTTTCGGTATAAATCAAAGAAATTTTGTATACCTGCATATTAATAACAGTACAAAAATGATGAGGTGAATATTTGTACACATACTTAGTAGTAATATTATTGTTCATATTGAGTAAATTTATAAGAAAAAATAGTATTTTCATATTTAACAATTATTTTCTTCCAAAGTAATGGGATAACTAAAATTCATCTGTACAATTTATATACTATTATGGAGTTTAACTATAAAATATTAACTATTACAAAAAATAATTGCGTCGTGTGGAGCATTTTCTCAAAAAAATTAAAAAATAAATAGAACAATATCTCTGGAACTAATTTAGAAATATACAAGAAAGGTGGTATACTAATATACTAAACTCTAATTGCTGCATTAAAATTTCAAGTGAATCGAACTGAAACTGTGTAGTTTTGAAATTTCACAGATGGGTATCCTTAATTTGTAGTGGCTACAAATTACGTTGTACGTTGTTTTCTGTATTGAGCTTGTATTTTCCGTAGCGTTTGGGACGGCGACCACGTCTTTACTATAGCTTAACTACAAAGACATTTCACCCCGTCGCTAACCGTCTGCAAGAGGAAAAGCTTGTTCCACACAGGAAAATATTACCCCATTGCTGAATTCGACTGCTCTCAAGAACTATGTATTTTTCTGTATCATAAGACCTTATTATTAATTTATAATTACAAATGCTTCATCAAAAGGGGGAAAACTTCCTGTAATAAAAGGTCACTAGCCTGGCCTGCCGAAGATAGTCCCGTAGGTCCTACGGAAAGAGCGCTATAACAAACATTTTATGTTTATCAACACGATAAAAATTCTTGCTCTGTTTTAATTACTAAATGTTAAAAAGCAAACAATCCAGCTTTATTTGGTTTATCAATGAAAGTTGAAATAAGGGTGATTAACTTAATATAATTAGTCGCACATATGGTACGAATAAGTAAATAAAAGGTAACGTTTATTAGCATATATTTCGATTTTTTCCCATGGCTTATGCTATCTACATGTTTGTACAGGAATTTCATTTATGGAGTTTTAATTGCTCTATTACTTTTGCATCAATTAATATTTTAATTCTTCTTAGAACATTCGCTGTGCTTAGCTATTGCTTTGATTTTGGATGTACTATACTTCCTAAAAGATTGTTTAAACCTTTTTTACTTTCTCTTCCACTCAAAAATTCGATACACACATTTCAGCAGAAATACATGTTTTGAGGTTCCTGAATAAAACAATCATTTTTATAAGAATTTTTGTATGTGTGTTTATGAACAGCATAACTCAAAAACAAAAAGTTGGATAATTACCTAACTTTGTATTTAGGTTCAGTACCTTCCAAAGATAAGACACGCAGATTTTTACCCTTTACATGGAGCATGACAAATAAAACGTATATTTTGAATTTACGGAATAGCCTGTGAAATCCTCTTCATTTGGAAGGAATTTTGTATAGTATAACTGGTAAACGTAAAGGGACAGACGAAAACATACTTCACAAAAACTATACATCCCACAATTTATTTCAAATAACTTTTTTTTGTAGTATCAGTCACTTCCGAGATATCCATTATGGCGGTTCGATTTGTAAAACAATTGTCATTCTTTTTAAGTCCCATTAGCTTTCAGTTGTTTCTGGCGATTGCGTGAAAACAGTCTGGGATTTAAAGGCCAGCGTATAGTTTTCAGTTCTTTAACATTTGACTCGCTGTTTCCTTTGTACCCTAAAAAAGTGTAACGCAGCTATTTCTGCAAAGGTTTCTTTGAATTAAAGAGTAGTAAATAAAAAAATCTGATGTGTTACACTCACACGACTTTCTCTACTCTTGTACAAACTATTTTTACAAACGCTTATTCTTCATATGCTTCATGTTAATCGAGATAAACATTTGCAGACTCTATCTTATTGCTAAGTTTCTTGTACATGTAAGGGGAATATATATTTACAAGGGCAATATAGAAATACAGTAGCCTTTAAGCACATACATATCTCTTAATAGCTGGTTGCTAGGTGCAGCACCATCCCCTTTGCCACAGATTAATAATCTTTGCATATCCAAGACAAAAAAATTAATAACGAATTCCCATTTGGGAAAATTATTGAAAAATTTAAGGGAATAACAAGCAATATCTCGAAAATGGTTCACTCAACAAAAAAATGTATATAACATAAATTGTGTATTTTAACGCGATCTACATTGTTTGTGTAGTAACATTTTGTCTATCTCTTATGGTTTACCAGTTATGCAAAAGTCGTTCACAATGAAGAATGCTTTTGGAGACATTCCCAGAAAATTCAAGATATACATTTTATTTGTCATGAGAATATCGTAAACATATGATATTTTAATCAAAATCGCTAGAGCCATTTTTGAGAAAATTAAACTTTTCGAAAAATGTTCCATGTAAGGGGTATTCTGGGGTGGGGGGATTTTCTTGAAAACCTTTTTGTCGCATATCTGGAAGATACTGAACCTAAATACCAAGTTTGGTGTTTATCCGACTGTTCGTTTCTGAGTTATGCTGTTCACAGACAGACACACACAGACATGCTTCCAAAAATGCTTTTTTTTGGATTCAGGGGCTCTCAAAACATATATTTCCGGTGAAATCTCGGTATCGAATTTTTGGGTGGAATACAATACTTCCCCTACTTACTATGCTTAGTAGAGAAAGTAAAAAAAAGCTTTAGTAAGAATACATAGTTTGAATACCCACAAATAAACGATAGAGAATGTCACGTAAATGTATTACATCGGATTCTTTTAAATTGCTAAATTTATACCCCGCAACTGTAATGGTCAATAATCCTGACTAGAGAAAAATTCCCACGTTCAAACCAGAAATCGAACTCAAACCTCTTGCACAGCAGGCAGGTGCTCTACCGACTGAGCTAAGGGGCCAGCATGTTTGAACTTGTTATACATTCTTGTAGTCCACTTTTGGTCAACACTTTCCGAACATATATTTCTTTTGGGTACTTTTAAGCCATTCCTCAAGAATTATGTTTACTCTTAAAGTGAACAACAGAGCTGTCAGCTCGTTCTCTTGCCTGAGGCTTTGATCTATGAAATGTTTGCTCAGAAATTGCATTTTTGATAAATACGAAATATCATTTCAACAATCCTTCTGAACTGCAATGATTGAAAATGTCTGCCTTTGAATGTTAATGTGTGTTTTTTCCCCCTTCTCTCCAAATTTACCAGCGTTCCTTGCACTCAGTACTAAAATTTCATTAGTTTTTTCCAGTCCCGTGGCTACATCCAGTATCGTCATTTCCACTCAGAAGTTAGCCCTTCTCTTCAATAATATGGTTAGCATGTCTGTAAAATCAACAGAAACGTTGGCAGAAGAATGGCAGCGCTGAGAGGAATTTCACGGTTCGTGATGTAGGAAAATACTGTGCTACAAAAACTGCGAACGCTATTCTCAATTCTAGCAGCGCTACCAAAAGACCTACTTATTTACATACATTAGTACAACAGCAGAAAAGTGAGCGTTAATACAAGTTAACGGCAGCTAGCTCCTCTTTTTGAAAGCAGTAGACTAGAATGACAAAACAGAAGAAATACACGTCAGGCAGAAGTTCATAAACTAATCTATACTGTAAGTAATTATGAAATGAACATTACAACAACTAAAACGAGCTATTTGGAGTTAAAGCAGTAATAAATGGAAACGATATTTTGCAGGTATCTCATTTAAATATTCACGATGGTTGGTTACAAGCAGAGGATATAAAATCAAACTTGAATATATGTAGACACTTCTGTGGAACAATACTGCTATCCTTAACATACTAACTG
This sequence comes from Deroplatys truncata, assembly GCA_030765065.1. Classification (NCBI taxonomy): domain Eukaryota; kingdom Metazoa; phylum Arthropoda; class Insecta; order Mantodea; family Mantidae; genus Deroplatys; species Deroplatys truncata. Next base: position 182,666,946 of record CM060979.1, read on the forward strand.
ACACAATGTGTACGTTACTGAAGTTACACAATTGGTCGCAATGTCGTTACTGCTCCCCGTAGGGGCAGGAGTTCGATCCTTCAGCTGCCGTGGTATGAGCGCTGCGGACCTCTAGTACTCGTGGTACTTCTGACAGTACGTCGGGCCGAACATCTGAACCCCTCCTGCAAGGGAGATGTTCGGATTGGGTTGAACTCGGCGGGGCAGGAATTCCCGAAACCCTTGGGAAACTGGGTACGTCTGGGCGAAGACCAGGCGGGACTGTGAGACACCTTAATGTCATCTGACACCAATTTGGAGAGCTGGTAGACGGTGTCTAGACACTGTCACCCTCACTGAGGTTGTCCAGTAGTCTTCCCTCCAGGGGTTGACGCGCGGGAGTGGCGTATCCACTTCCGTTCCTGTGAAAGAAGGGGCTGGTTATAAAATAGGTACAGCCCTAATGGAAAAATCCAAGGAGAAGAAATATTCAGTTAGCGATTCCCTGGGCAGAGGAGCGGAGCTGGGTTGCCAACTCTATTGCTATCACTTCTGCTGCCGTGTTACGGGTGCTGAGTACCCCTAACACTCGTGGTACTTCTGATGTTACTAGAAGTACAGAGACGAACATCTGATCCCTCTTGTAACCGAGTTATTCGGATTGGGTTGGACTCTGGATATTGGATACATCCGGACAGTGATTAAAGGTTGGGTTGTGAGAAGCCTTAATGTTCCTCGGTATCAGCCTGATACGAGGCACACTATTTATATTTTGAGCCTAATAATTAAAACAAAGTAATTTCTGGTTGAAAACTGCTTTGTTTTTCAAAATATTCTCCTTTATGATCAATACAGTTTTGCATCCGTTTGAACCATTTGTCAAAGCATTTATTCCAGTCTTCTTGAGAAAACCTACAAAACATGGTTTATGAAGGGATCAACGGCTTCTTCTGTCAACGAAAATCGTTGTCCACGCAATTTATTCTTGATGTTCAGGAACAAATCAGGACCGCATGACGGATGACCCATCAATTCGATTTTTTGAGTCTTTAAATACTTTGTTGTTAGACGAGATGTGTGTGCGCTCACATTGTCTTGACAAAGAACAATCCTACGGTTCTTGTTGGTTTTCCGTACTTCACCGAAGACTTCCAGCAAACAAATGATTGTGTACGTTCCTCTTAAGGCACTGTTGCCACATGACCAGTTTTGCTGAAAATGCAGGCGACCATTTGCTTCGAAGTACTTCAAGTGCGAACAACTTTTGTTGGATTTGCTTGAAACGCCCAAACAGTCGACTGCTGTTTCGGCTCATACGCATAGATCCATGATCCGCCACGAGTTACAATCCTATATACGTCTTTTGAGGCACCGTCATTGTATTTCTTGAGCATTTTTGTACACCAATCGACACGAGCATCTTTTTGAGATTGCGTCAAATTATATGGGATACAACGAGAGCAAACCTTTTACACGGCTAAGTAATCATGCAATATTTTATATATGCTGGTGGAAATAATGCCTAAGGTTGCTTCAATCTCACACTATGTCGCATTACTATTTTCAATTATTAACTTTTGCACAGTATCAATGTTTTCTGGCACAATAACTGATTTTGGACGACCTTCACGAAATTCATCATTGATCGAACGGCGGCCACGATTAAATTCATTATACTAGCGCTTCACAGTGGCAAAGCATGGGGCTTCGTCGGTAAATTTGGAAGTAAGTTGATAGATGCACTCTTGTCTTGATAATCCACGTTGGATGTCGTAATAAGTCATCCCACGAACATTTTCACGAGTTAATTCCATGTTTTGTTGACGCACAATTTACAAGTTAGTGTAAACAAAACAAATGACGCTGTACTGACAAAATGTTTGAAGTAGATTATGGTCAAAAATGCAAAACTTTCCATTCGAAACATCACATGGCACCTACAACATTCACGGTTGCCAAGGCTCAAAATATAAATAGTGCCCCTCGTATCTAGGAGACGGCGAGCTAGAGCGCGAGGTTTTCGGTAGTCCTCTCGTTTGAGGCTGACACGCGTAAAGTGTCGCAGCCAATTCCATCCCTGCTAAAGCGAGATTGGCACTTTTAAGAAACCAAATATTGGCCTAATCGATAAAAAACCCACAGAGGGGAGAGAAACCCAGATGGTGCCTTTTCCTGGTTTGTAGTAGAGGAATTATGGTTCTAGTCAGACCTTTGCTCCATACTGTCGCTATTGCTGTATAGATGTGAAAGTATGACATTGCTTTAGATCAAATAAGACAAGCGAATCTGCAAAAACTAAGCTCTCCAATATGCGGTCAGATTCTCGAACTGGGTCTTGCAAGTAAGAATCAGATACTAAGTATTAAACCAGTTGACGGTATAATTTAAAGTTACAGACAACTCGACAGGTCACGTTCAACGCAAACCTGATATTAAACAAACTGCAGAAAATTATACTTCTGGTTTTGGTAATTAAAATTGGTATATTCAGATATACGCTACGCAATCAAAAGTATCCGGACACCTGGCTGAAAATGACGTACAAGTTCGTGGCGCACTCCATCGCTAATGTTGGAAGTCAATATGGTGTTGACCCACCCTTAGCCTTGATGACAGCGTTCACTCTCGCAGGCAAACATTCAATCAGGTGCTGGAAGGATTCTTGGGGAATGGGCTGCCATTCTTCACGGAGTGCGGAACTGAGGAGAGGTATCGATGTAGGTCGGTGAGGCCTGGCACGAAGTCGGCGTTCCAAAACATCCCAAAGGTGTTCTATAGGATTCAAGTCAGGACTCTGTGCGGGCCAGAACATTATAGGGATGTTATTGCCGTGTAACCACTCCGACAAAGCCCGTGCAGTATGATCAGGTGCTCGATCGTTTTGAAAGATGCAATCGCCATCCCCAAATTTCTCTTCAACAGTGGGAAGCAGGAAGGTGCATAAAAATAACAATGTATGGCTGCGCTGTGATCATGCCACGCAAAACAAAAAAGGGATGCAACCCCCCTCTAGGAAAAACACGACCCCACCATAACACCACCACCACCTCCGAATTTCACTGTCAGCACTACACACGCTGGCAGATGACGTTCACCGCACATTCGCCATACCCATACCCTGCCACATTGTGTATCGTGATTCGCCACTCCACACAGCGTTTTGCCACTGTTCAATAGTGTAATGTTGACGCTCCTTACACTAAGCGAGGCGTCGTTTGGCATTTTCCTGCGTGATGTGTGGCTTATGAGCAGCCGCTTGACCATGGAATCCAAGGTTTCTCACATCACGCCTAACTGTCATAGTATTTGAAGTGGATCCTGATGCAGTTTGGAATTCCTGTGAGATGGTCTGGATAGATATCTGCCTATTACTCTTTACGACCCTCTTCAAATGTCGGCGGTCTCTGTCAGTCAACAGACGAGGTCGGCCTGTACGCGTTTGTGCTGTACATGTCCCTTCACGTTTCTACTTCACCATCACATCAGAAACAGTGGATCTAGGGATATTTAGAAGTGTGGAAATCTCGCGCACAGACTTCTGACACAAGTGACAGCCAATCACCTGACCACGTTCGAAGTCCGTGAGTTCCACGGAGCGTCCCATTCTGCTGTTTCACGATGTCTAATGACTACTGAGGTCGCGGATAATGAGTGCCAGGCAGTAGCCGCAGCACAAGGCACCTAAGATGAAAAACGTATTTTTGTGGGGTGTCCGGATACTTTGGATCACATAGTGTATCATACTGAAGATAAAAGAGAAGCCATTCAGAGGACAAGAAATGGTCAAAAAGATAGATATAGAAAAGCCACAGTAAAATAACTGTTAGGAAGATTTTAAGTTATCGTTCTCTCATTTCGGCTGCATTTGGGAATCCAGAGTTGTGAACAGCGTGCAAAACATCAACAGGAAATAAAGCAAATGGAGAGAAAATGTCAGCATCGCTGGAACAATGTACCCGTTATCAGACTACTAAAGAGAAGACGACGAAAAGTAAATTGCTGCAGTCATCCTTTCGGAGAAAGAACAAAATAATCAGATGAGTATCTAAATGGTACTCTTATTCAAGAGTTGTAACACTCTGCTATGTATATTTAAATTTCTGTGATTTTGTGATTTATAGGAACGCACATAAAATTGTTAAGATCATGTTTCTCATCTTAGAACGCAGATAAAGTTTAATTAATGGCTAGATTTATTATCATAACTTCAAACTTTTTTTTCATAGGAAGGATTAAAGAAAGCAAGAACATAAAAGCTATAAAAATAAGGTAGACGCGTATGAAAATAACAGGAGGTTACAGCAGTGTAGGACGTTTGCTGCCTACAGTCGTAGAGACGATACACAAACGTAACCAGCAAGTTCATTGGAAACGTTTAAGAGGGCAGCACATTGTAAATAAAGAAACTTCTCGAACCCCAACACCTTTATAAAACATCAAACAAAATAGCGAGGTATCAAGTTTCATATATTGGTAGAACCAAAATAGATTTAAAAATACGTTTAAGTGAACATCAGGGAAATATAAAATTAAAACAAATAGATAAATGAGCAGTTGCCAACCATTTTTGGAGTTGTAACCATTAAATAGAACGAGAGATAAAATTATTAAAACCTATACAGATTTCTTCACAATTGCATATTTGGGAGAAGATTTTCATCCATCTCAACATCAAGAATATTTTGAATTTTGAAATACCGCCAACAGACTACTTGATGCAGCTTATCCAATCAAATTGCAAGAGAGAAGAAAGAATACAGATGAGTTCCCAACCTGCACCACAAATGGCAGTAACTTCAAGACAACTAGATTACAACTTTCCGCAAAAGAGACAGAAAAATCTTCTACTGAATTATTTCTTGGGGGTCAGGGGAGTGAATGAGAATCCAGTCGACTTGAGCTGAAGATGGGAGAAACACGTCTCCCGAAAGCGTTATCAGATAACACCAAGCGCAGATGTGATGGGAATTGAAATTTAGCGACTCACCACAATTATAATAACGTTTACTATTCATACTGATGACTGCGATTGCGATTATTGAATGATGGTGTGTACTTCTGCTTTCCTTTCACTATAGTTGGGAGACTGAGCCCAACGTGGCCCAGCTAATGTTTAAATCGAAATTTTTCTTTAAAAAATCTAAGTATTTCCATCCGCCTGATCAGAGTTGCGAATATTAGATCACTAACTGACTACCCGTGACCATGACTTACAAGTCAAACAGTATGGACGATGCCGGAGTTACTTGCGACCTAACCAGACCCCGCATGCGGAAGCCCACCATGAAATTCCTGCGAGAGTAGCGATGTAGTATAAGATGCCACACCAAAAATACCGGCTGCTAGTTTTATGCCGAAATCGAAGCTGGAACCCTTCAACGCCCTCCGATCCAAATGGACAACCATACTTCAGAGGCATGCTTCAGTGCAGCGCGCGGAGTTCGAGTAACTGGACGGAAGGCACCGTAAGAACATTGTGATACAAAACAAGACAGGAAACCCAGGCTGCCGAAATGAGATTTCTTAGGCCACTGGCAGATTACCTACTTATCCTTGTTAAAAAATATAGCAATAATAGATGAATTACACATATTTGATCACACATATAAAATAGATGAAATGAGAAACCAGAGTTTGCCACCAGAGCGGTGCCAAAAATAATTTATCCGTATAATCCAGTTGGTTTCCGAAGTTGAGGCAGATTCCCCAATAGATGGAAGGATCAATTCTTCTTAAGGGGAACAGGTCAATAGATCTTATCCTTGTCGTGGTTGATGACCACTAGTTTCGTTCCATGAACACCAAGCTATGGGTTGAATCCATTCAACATTGTCTTCTATGTCTTCTACTTTAGCAGGTGCTGCCTCATCGTAGTTAAAATGAAACGACAAACTGTGTAGATAAAAATAATCTGCTGATTATCTCTATGCTCTGACAACTCTAATGATTAAGGCATTACTTGAATAACCTAGACAGAAGCTTGGTTTTGAACCAAAGTGCAGTTCCAAATGTGGATAAACGTTTTGGCAGGCAGAAGGCCGCATCATTATTGCGACGGGCAGTGCAGTTTAGAGACGTAAGATGTTCAAAATTATTGGGCAACTAGGGGAACCTTTTGGAATCAGAAGCTTCTAAAACTTTAGTGACTGGGAATTTTCGAGACGCCAGGACTTAAATTGAGATAGTCATTAGAATTTATGAATATTCGAGATGTGCATACAACCAGATGCTGTAACTTTTAATATTGGAGGATAAGTTTTACCAAAACATATTTACAGATAAATTTGAGTTGATCTTAGTTAAATGAGGTTTTAAAATGTAGGATATTTATAAATAATGCTGTTAAAGTGCTGGTCATGGAAGCTTTCATTGAGTAGCACGAACATATGGCAAGAATATCCTAAGTATTAAATCAATCTTATAATTATTAAACATATATAATTTTCGCTATACTCTGCAATAATATTCCCAATACAAATATTTCCTAAGAAGCTGAATAGTCTATGAAGTTTTTAAATCTGGGATTAATTATCAATACAGTTAAGGCATTGTAAGGATGAAATTTGGTAAACACCAAATTTTCGTTTTTTGGTATTTTATCTTTATTATAATTATACTTTTCATGCCACATCTCAATTTGAAAGTCACAAATGGCTATTTATTGGTTATTTACCATTTAGTTAAATCACCGCATTGAACTCCATTTTCTCCAATTCCCCCCTTTTTTTCTCAGAATTTTTCACTATTCAAAATGCTCCTTGGATCAAGGATATAACTTATTAACTTGAAATTTTCAGGAGAGCTTCAGGAATTATTTATTTACAAATTGTTGTGCACTAGTTAAAAATACTAAATACTTCGATTGGAATGAGTTATTTGCTTAACTCACAATGAAAAAGTTGAAAATACAATAGCATATATAAAAATCGTTTTTCTCATAAACTAATTAAAATTAAGAAATGCCTGCACAACAATCCTTTTATATTTGTATACTCCACACAAATTAAAAATTTGGGAGCGTTACAATAAACCGTAGGATCCATGGAGCAATTCATATTACCATTTAATAAAGTGATTAATAATGGAAAAAAGTAATTTCTTAACAACGTTTGACGTAGTTTGTTAAAATTTTGTGTGCACTATATAATTGATTTTCTGAGTATGTTTTAAAAAGGTGAAAACAATATGAAAAAATCTGTAGATTTTGGATTTTCATAGTTATATTTCCTTTAAATGCTGTTACAGATCATCGGAGCTTTACTTCGAGTGGCATGCTGGCTAGAAGTATATTTTATGTGTATTAAATGAATCTTACAAGTAAACAATTTTGGCTAACTGTCTACAGTAATATTCCCAAAATAAAAGTACCACGACACCAGAAGTAACAAGCGTGCTAAAACAGAAGCTACATTTTAAAGGTGGTATCAGACTGAAAAATCCAATGCCATAGCCGGAATTTGAACCACGGATCTTCCGGTTACCTTCCGGTTACTTTAACCAACTGAGTTACCATGGCAACATGCCGGCACGACATTAATTCTCCAACTGACTCAATTTTTTTCCCGTAAACCAAAGCAGATCTGCAATTCATTCAAGATGGCACATCCAATGACGACTTGCAATGTCGTAAATTAGGATTTATCGGTAAAAACACGAGTCAGTTGGGGGATTACCGTCGTGCCGGCATGTTAACATGGTAGCTCAGTTATTTAGAGCAACCGGACGGAAACCGGCGGATCCGTGGTTCAGATCCGGACATGGCATTGGATTTTTTAGTCTGATTCTACGTTTCCAACCTTGCCCTGCACACGCCTTGGTTAAAGGAGAATTAATTACTATAGAAGCTATATTGCTAAATTGATATAACGCTTGATATTACGATAAAATACATTCTCATTAAATTTGCGGAACAATATTAACTAAACGTTAAATAAATCATAAAACTATATATTGGTGATATAAATTCAATTACATATTGGAGACGTAACAGTTAATACCTTTGTGTGTATGAATTACAGTTATGGTTCGGCCACGGTTATACCAAAATTAGAAAGCTAATTATAAGGTAATACAGCACGAGCTAATAAATCATGCCTGATGTAACATAGCTATTAAGTATTGTAGATTTATATTAACACCGAGTGTACGTTGTACAGATCTAAGGTAATAAGCACAATGTGTAACATAAATGGGGCGGAGATTAACACATCTAGTATGATAAATTAGTAACTAGGTATTACATACAAGCACTTTATGCAGAATTACTAAAGTGAACAACCACAAACGCTGTAAATGAGATAAAGCTGAAGTAATGTTTAGCAGAAGTTAGATGGCAAATGAAAACACGAGGAATAATGTCAAATTGCAAATATGGAATCCGCAAGAATTAATCCAACTTGACAGTGATCATGTTAAAATATACCTGTCTTAATTCTAATTTATTAAATTTCGGGTTTATGTTTGCACAAATGCTAATGAGAACTGAAATTTCATATGAAGTACCACATATTAAAGGAGATTAAAAGCCCTATATCACCGAAGTTAAGTGTGTTAAATTCATTATTTCAGAAAGTATTTAAGATTTCAAATTGAAAGCTATATAGAATATATACCTATGAACGTCTTTTAAGATAAATTACCTACTTTTATCTAATAAGTTTGCTTATTAAGTATTTTTCTTCCAATGCCCTTGATCAAAATTTATCAGCAATTATTTTTTAAAAACATAGACAAAACATCTTATTACCACAAAGTAGATCCACAACACACATACAGGTTTTTGTATCTTAACATATGATTTAGCATTTCCAATAATATGCTGGATTTTTTAATCAGCCACATACTTGTTCTTTCCGCGTACTCTTTACAATGTTTTATTGTTAATTTGCCGGTCCACCGCCGGATGTCGGTCGTGCGTCACTGCCTATTGTTTGTTCGTAGATAGAGCGAGTGTCACACTCGCTTTAGCGTTCGGGCTGCTTTGTCCTACTTATCATGCTTGAAGTGTGCTCTTGAACTTCGGCTGGCGCGGTGCGCGAACTGGTAGGCTCTCTCACACCTTTCATTTTGTTCGCGCAATGTAAATTGCTTTGGCTTCCTTTGGATGAGTTTGTGTGTTAGCTCTCTTGTAATTCATAATATGTAGCCGGAAGTTTTGGACTTCAGATTTACCACTTTAAATGTGTGTTTATGCTTTTAAATTTAGACCGGCGGGTTTCAAATAATTAAAGGTTGTTATTGTGAATGTTTCCTAGGAAGAAAAGATGGCTTTCTTAGCCGCCTTATGGCCAGTTATGTAATGTCAATTCTTATCCTCTATGGTGTCAAAGATACTGAAGACTTAGAAGAAAATAAATGTTCAGCAAGATACCTGAAGAATAACCCTTTAAATTTTATAATTGTATTTATGTTTACTTCCTATGCATTTGCCATGAGGCGGAAATATATTTCCTAAACTATATTTTCCGTGTTCATTGTGACGGTTCTAGGTGACTTCCTTCCTTGAAAGTGTTGTGGTAGGGCAGGAGGGCGGTGCAATAGTTTATCAGAAAACGCGTCATTTAAACCAGAAAATCTTATCCATAGATGAAGCTGTTCAAAGCAAACATAGAGAAAACAAACATACATTTGCAAAGAAATAAAGTGCATAGCTTGAGCAAACAAAAGCTTGTACTTAACAAAAGAACCAATCTGAAGAGAAAAACTTTGCTAAAAAATGGGTTAACGTTTACCACTCTAAAGTGTATAGGAGTTGTGATGTTTATCTGTGAAGTGATGCAGAATTCACAGTGCAAAATGACAGAGTACCATTTTAAAAATTATATTTAAAATATAAGCGTTGTGGCTAGATTGATAAAATAGAAACGAAGTTAAAGAAGAATTCCAGTTTATAAGATAGCATAAAATACTAAAAATATTTTGTCAATTTCTATAATTTATTGTTTCCTTGGCCGCCCCAGTTATCTTACCATAAAGTATCAAAATTGTGACTTTGCTGAAAGATGCTCCCTTATCTGCGTGCAAACACAGCATTGAAACTTTTCCCAGCCCCAAAATGATTGCCAAATTTGACGACGACTGGCCAGTGCCATTTTTGACGTCGTCTCCAATATCCGCTGCTACAGTGGTTGGCTAGAAGATCTTTCTCTCAGGGTATGCTTGAGCGTAGTTAGTAAGGACAACACCAGTTTAAATTCACTAAGAAATTTAATGTGATCTAATACTTCCGCTAATGAAGCGAGTTGCCAACCGTTTGAAGATAAAGAATGGTTGCTAATCGTAGCAATCGAAACTATAACAATTGAATTATTATACCTACTAACTTCTGCAGTATCAGTTTTACAGTTTAAATTAACTGTTTCCGCAATAAAAGAAACTAGAAGCGTAATTTTACGTGAGTCGCTGAAATTTTATCGGCCAAACCTTTTCGCGGCTACCGCTAAGTAACAATCCAGCGCGGTCATAGGCGCTACGAACTTCCGATCACGTAAAAGACTGTATACCCAAGGCTGTATACGAAATAAAAGAAAGGTAGACAACACACAATTTTAGCAATACACGCTCTTTTGTTACTTAAGCTCTGCCAACATTCACTATGTGATCAAACGTATCCCGACACCCCACAAACATACGCTTTTCATCTTAGGTGCATTGTGCTGCCACCTACTGTCTGGTACTCATTATCCGCGAACTCAGTAGACATTACACATCCTGAAACAGCAGAATGGGACGCTCCGTGGAACTCAAGGACTTCAAACGTGGTCAGGAGATTGGGTGTCACTTGTGACAGAAGTCTGTAGGCGAAATTTCCACACACCTAAACATCCCTAGGTCCACTGTTTCTGATGTGATAGTGAAGCGGAAACGTAAAGGCACATGTACAGCACAAAAGCGTACAGGCCGATCTCGTCTGTTGACTGACAGAGACCACCGACATTGAAGAGTGTCGTAAAGTAGGTAGACATCTATCCGCACCATCACACAGGAATTCCTAACTGCATGAGGATCCACTCCAAGTACTATGACAGTAAGGCGTGAGGTGAGTATGGTCGAGCGGCTGCTCATAAGCCACACATCACTCAGGAAAATGCCAAACGACGCATCGCTTGTTGTAGGGAGCGTCAACATTATACGATTGAACAGTGGCAAAACGTTGTGTGGAGTGACGAATCACGGTACACAATGTGGCGATCCGATGGCAGGGTGTGGGTATGGCGAATTCCGGTGAACGTCATCTGCCAGCGTGTGTAGTGCCAACAGTGAAATTCGGAGGTGGTGGTGTTATGGTGTGGTGGTTTTTTTCCTGGAGGGGCTTGCACCCCTTGTTGTTTTGCGTGGCACGATCACAGCGCTGAGCTACATTGATATTTTAAGCACCTTCTTGCTTCCTACTGTTAAAGAGCAATTCGGGGATGGCGATTGCATCTTTCAACACGATCGAGCACCTGTTCATACCGCATGGGCTGTGGCGGAGTGGTTACACGACAATAACATCCCTGTAATGGACTAGCCTGCACAGAGTCCTGACTTCAATCCTATAGAACACCTTTGGGATGTTTTGGAACGCCGACTTCGTGCCAGGCCTCACCGACCTACATCGATACCTCTCCTCAGTTCTGCACTCCGTGAAGAATGGACTGCCATTCCCCAAGAAACCTTCCAACACCTGTTTGAAAGTATACCTGTGAGAGTGAACGCTGTCATCAAGGCCAAGGGTGGGCCAACACCATATTGACTTCCAGCATTACCGATGGAGGGCGCCACGAACTTGTACGTAATTTTCAGCCAGGTGCCCCGATACTTTTGATCACCTATAATCAACACCCCTACCAACGTCCCTACATGTACAGCCCAATACTGAAACCTTGGCATGTGCGTCTCTGACACTGTTACTGTGAGGAACCTCCCGGAATCTAAGAATTTCATTCCCTTTCTAATTTGCAGGCTATCTACGTAATTGTCCAAACGTACAGAACTCAACTCTAGCTACATTCAAAGAACTTTTGTACCTAACGAGTTCGCTATTCACGCTGTTGTTAAGTTTGCTTAACCTGATTTGCTAGGGAACGTTTTCCGAACAAATTTTTCAAATCAGGCTTATTATATCATGCATTGATTTAATGTACGGAAATTATTTATTGCAGTTATTATTTCTTTAATTATTTATATCTTACCGTCAATAACACTAGTCTTCATTTTCAAACTTTTTGTCACATGATGTCTTAAAATTAGGTGTTCCTGAATCCTGAATTTATGCTTATTCCAGAAATAACTTTCGTTTTTTCTATAACGTCAGGTTTTTACCAAAATAAGTAATGTTTTGACAAGTTTACTAATGAGCGTACAAAAGTATTCAAATACCATTTCACACAAGGTAAGTTTTTATTCAAGAAACATTTTAAGAATACTCTCAAGAACTCCACTAATTTATTTCATGACTACATTTTAACAAAACAAGAAACCAAGTGTTTTATTTAATTTTTTTCAAACATTCTCTTCTTTGACTTCCTTGCCGATCCTTGAAGATGACTGTCCCTCCTCTACATCCAACAGTAGCTTCATTCCATCTCCCTGGTACCTCGTCTCCATTTCACCCTCCTCTTCACTATAACGTCCCAGATTTTCTGGAAAGTAGTCGATATGTGAATTAGAAAATGCACCTTTACACTCATGTTACAACCTATCTTCTTGAAATTTTCTTGCATTGTTTCGACAATGGCCTTGTAATTAGGATCTTTGTTATTGCCTAAGAAGTTTTCAGTAACTTGGAAGGCGGTCCATACTTCTATTTCTCCCTCATTCATTGTCTTCTTAAGATCTTCATCCTTCATCAATTTCTTTATTTGAAGGCCAACAAAAACTCCAGCCCTTAATTTGTCTTGTGTAATGAAGGGAAATTTCTTGGAAAGGTACTTGAAGCAGGGTCCAACCTGTGGTAGAACTTCTTCAAGCCCAATTTTGTGTGTAGTGGCGGAAGCAATATCTTTATATCTGTATATTTTTGAAGTGAAATTGTGATAAAAATGTACGTGATAGAAAAAAACTAAAAGCAGTTCTGAAATCAGCATAAAACCGTGAGTCAGAATCACGTATTAGTTTTCAGTTATCTGATATCATGCAGACTAGTATAATTGCCGTATGAGCATATAATGAAGTTAGCTCGTCAACCAGGGACATCTGTGGTTGAGAGAAACGAACTTCTGGAGAAGAAGACCAAAGTACTGAATGCTGGCCGGCAAATGAGGAGAATTAGGGTTTTAAGGACACAATACCGAGCTCCAATATAAGGGGAACTATTCAGGAATTCACTACTATTTGTTGTGATTTAAGTGCTTTGTGAGCAAGTAATGAGTTTAGTGTTGCAGACATGAGGAGGTGTCGATATTAGGAGTTCCGATAAAGATGCAAAGGAGTAAGAAATGAGTTTCACGGGTGCTACGAGGAACAGAATATCTGGACACTGACCAGGAATTACCTGGTTAGGAAGCTCAAATTAGTTACAAGTCGGTCAGGTTACAGGGTGGTCTAGTGAGTTGTGCGCTGGCTTTCTGTGCCCTTCCTGGCCCAGGACGATGGTATTTGAGTGTGAAAATTCGAGAGCCTCATTCAGTAGATGTAAGAAAACTCCCCCGCCTTTATCATGCTAGCCTGTAGTTCCCGAGGTCGCGGGTTCAAACCTAGCGGGGGGCGATGGATTTTTTCGGACTAAAAATTCTTAGCATAGCTTCCTTCGGAAGGGAAGTAAAGCCGGTGGTCTCGTGTGTAGATTTACGGCACGTAAAAGAACCTCAAGCCTGATAAAGTTGGCAGTGCGCAAGTGGACCGGTCACGATCTGCCAGCAGGGACAGAAGTGGAAGCTGTGTTGACAAATGATACAGCTGCATATCGTCTCCATCCTCTTGCACCACTCAGCTCTCCAAGTATGCGTAACCTCGTGTCTGCTGCAATACCATACACTCCAGGAGATTCGCATGCAGAAGCATGTTGTATGCGAGAGGCTCTGGATGTAAGCATTTACTTCACTTCACTGGTTCTGGTTTTATCTCCATTAGAGGAATTATTCATGATTCCTGCATAATGAGAATTATATACAAGCAATAAAATTGTTTTATTTCGATCATTTACTGACTATCATGGCAGCAACAATTTTGTTGATGTTGTTATAGGCAAATATAGAGGCCTGTCAGGAAAATTACCGTCTTTCACACACAATATAGAATCGGACGCTAAGGACCACAGTAGTTAAAGAGCGTCCATAAATAAAACTCAGTTTAATTTTTAACTGCCTTCCTCTGGATAACATTTCGGCACACTGGCCACGTTGATACTGAGCGTTGTTGCTGTTCGTTAAATAAGACAAATTATTGTTGTTATTTTTATATTATTATTAATTATTATTATTATTATTTTTACTAAGGTAATCATGTTCCCACTACTGGTACATGGCAGTGAATGCTGGAGAAAAATAAAGACGGATTACATCACACGAAATAAAGCTTCTACAAGAAGTGACTGCCTTTATTGCTCTTGTGAAATTGTAGTGTTTGTGTAATGCGTTCGGCTACGTCTGCACTCATTTTAATTAATGCAATATTAAGTTTCCTTCACGAGTTCCTGCGAGGATGCAATCCCCAAACAACTCCTTTTGCTAAGCCACTGCATATAGGAAACTCATTGTATGAGACAATGTTAAATGGAATATTTTAGCTTCTGGAATAAAACGTTGTGTCATTTTTAATTTCTTTTATAGAAGTTAAATGCCTGACCTTAGAGAATAGCCAAAAAGCTCAATATTATCTTAGTGACAGTGGTTTTGACGCATTTCTTGAATACACAACGATCCATAGCCTTAAAAGAAAATGTATCTTATGGAAATTATTAAGAGTATTAGAACACTTGTAAAAGTTAGGCAGCAGCCTCCGTTTGGTGAATCTATTACTTGTACATTCATTGAATGCCTTTGAATATTATAATATCTTCAATGAATTCCTCAGGAAATCGGATGAAAACCCTACAGCTTGTGGAATTTGAGGCAGAGTAACGTGAAGATCGATGCAAACCCGTCAGGTCGACGCTACGTCACATACAGACAACGGCGCTTCAAATTGTGTTTCATGTGAGCCGCCTAATATACTGCCTGTCAGAGGTTACCATGGGGTGTTTAGTTAAGCAAATATTGCATCTCTGGCAGAAATACAGAAGGAGGCTTAGGTAATCGCCAGGCATTTTATTTCTCACCGAAAAACGGATATCGAAATTTCACTGGAAATATACTTTTTAAGGAGGCTTAGGTAATCGCCAGGCATTTTATTTCTCACCGAAAAACGGATATCGAAATTTCACTGGAAATATACTTTTTAAGATCTCCTGAATCAAAAAACATCTTTATAAAAGGATTGTGTGTGTCTGTACGTGCGTCTGTGAACACCATGATCCAAAAACGAAATATTCGATAAATACCAAACTTGTATTTAGGTTCAGTATCTTCGATAAATGCGACGGGAAGATTTTCATGAAATTCCCCCACCCCAAACTACCCTTAACATGGAAGATTTTTCTATATTTTCGATTTTCTCAAAAATGGCTCTAACGGTTTTAATTACTGAGCGGGTTGGTTCAGCGGTAACGTCTGTGGTCCGATTAGGGAGATCTTGGGTTCAATTTCCGCGGACAACCTTCCTGACCAAAGGGTTTATCGGAGGTTTCCCAGGGTTGCTAGGCGAATGCTGGGAAGGATCATTCAATCCCCTGAATTTCCTGTCCCTTCATTTCACCGCCATTCTCATTTCACTTCACCGTTCAACCGCTTAGTCTCTTTCAGGGTTGCATGTGTCGAAACAGATGTCGGCGTGTGCATGGCAGGGGAAAAAGATGTTCTGTGAAACCCTCGTCCCCCGGAATGGGGGCGGTTTCTGAGCTCCGGGCTCCCAGGGGACGTGTGAATCCCACAGAGGGGGAGAGGACCTGGTTGCATCAGTGCCCATTCGGGGAATTTAAATCTGTAAATCGTAGGGACTCTGCCCTTTGCCTGTCGTGCCACCTGGTCCAGCCGTCCTCTGTCTCCTCTCACCTCAAACCTCCCTCCCGGGGGCGCCTCACTCTTATGAAGTTCTACGAGAGGTGGACAAGTATGAATACATTTAAAACACATAATTTAATTCAAATACGTTTCTGTTGCATCCGCCATTTCCGAGATACCTGTTGTTAATGATTTAAAAAAATCTGATGTGTTACACTCACATGACTCTCTCTACTCTTGTACAAACTATTTTTACAAACGCTTATTCTCCATATGCTTCATGTTAATCGACATATCGAGATGTTAATTTTATTGCTAATTTTCTTGTAGATGCAAGGGGAATTGCTAGGCTTTTAAGCGATAGTCAAATATTTTAAGAGCTGGTTGCTATGTGCAGTATTGCATTCTCTTTGCATTACCAAGACAAAAAATGAATAACGAATTTCCAATTGAGAAAAAGTGTAAGTATTGGAAAATTTAAGGGAATAACAAGCAATATCTCGAAAATGATTCACTCATCAAAAAGAATTTATATTACATAAATTGTGTATTTTAACGCGATCTACATTTTTTGTGTAGCAAAATTTTATCCATCTCTTATAGTTTACCAGTTATGCAAAAGCCGTTCACAATGAAGAATACTTTTGGAGACATTCCCAGAAAATTCGAGATATACAATTCATTTGCCATAAAAGTCTTAAACATATGGTATTTTATTCAAAATCGTTAGAGCCATTATTGAGAAAATTAAAATTTTCGAAAAATGTTTCATGTAAAGCGTAATCTGGGGAGGGTGGATTTTCTTGAAAACCTTCGTGTTGCATCTCTGGGTGATACTAAACCTAAATACCAAATTTGGTGTTTATCCGACTGTTCGTTTCTGAGTTATGCTGTTCAAAGACACACACACACACAATGTTTCCAAAAATGCTTTATATGCGTTCAGTGCACCTCAAAACATGTATTTCCCCTACTTACTATACGTAGTAGAGAAAGTAAAAATTACAAAGTACTGAAATATTCAAAGTGCTGTGTCTCGGAAGTCATAGGAGTAGTACGAAATTTCTGGGCCTGTAAAAGAAGGCTGTATTCTTTAAATGAGTAAAGTCTGTGTAATAATTGAGCTGTATAGGTATCATGACTGCACTGAAGAAATTAATGTATCCTTTAGAGTGAACTAAATAAATTTGCCTAATTAAGGCAATAAACGTACATAAAAATTACAAAAAGTAATAAAACACCTAATTCTCATTCCTTTTAAATTTAAGATAAACACTTATAAAAATAACGTTGTAGTTTAACAGAATATTTTACTTAAATTGTTCAATAAAATGTACAATGGGGAAGCCAATTACATAAGAGATTAATGGGTCAAGATATTCTATTGAATAAACATTTAAATAGTCGAAATATTTCCCTTATTATCGAGTTTTGGGAAATCTGGTACATTATGAATACAATTTTACTTTCTCTACTACGTATGGTAAGTACGGGAAATACCTATTCTACTGCACCCAAAGATTCAATATCCAGGTTTCACTGGAAATACTGTTTTGAGGCCCCTGAATCCATAAAAAAGCATTTTTAGAAAAAGGTATATGCGCGTGTGTCTGTGAACAGCGTAACTCAAAAACGAAAGTCAGATAATATACACTTGGCATTTAAGTTCAGTACCTTCAGAAGATAAGACACGAAGGTTTCAAGAAACTCCGCCACCCAAACTAACCATTACATGGAACGTTTTTCGAAATAATCAACCTTCTCAAAAATGGCTATAACGATTCTGATTAAAATATCACATATTAAAGATATTTACATGGAAAATAAGATGTATATCTTGAATTTTCTGGAAATAGCCTATGAAGTCCTCTTCATTTTGAAGGAGTTTTGTATAATCTTATATAACTGGTGAGCGTTAAGTAGCTTGCTGCACAAAAAGTGTAGGTCTAATTAAAACACAATTTATTTCAAATAACTTTTTCTGCGGCATAAGCCATTTCCGAAATATCCTTTATTAATGGTTCGTTTTATCTAATGCTTTTGTCATTCCTTTTAATTCCTATCGAGATTCACCTGTTTGTCGTAATTGCATGAAAAAGCCAGCATATAGACAGGTCAGGAGGTGAATAGGGACAATTTTAAGACATCTTTTTTCTACTTAAAGGTAATCGTGCATGAGGAAGCCGTGACATCCTACGGTTGGCGTTAGTACAGAATGAGCCAAAAGACTCCGAACCGGCTGCGCGGAGTTTTTCCTGTCCGCGTCGTCGGCCCTTGTTGCCGCCTGCCGCTAACATAGAAAGGCGCGGATGAAAGCATACAACATTTTCAGAATTACTTTTGAAGGTACTTACCAACTTTACGAAAGGAGATGCTGAAACTGGCCACCGTCTTTGTCCATACATTTTGGCACCTCTTTAAGAAACTATCCATCACTCGCCGTAGTTCACGTTGAGAAAATTCCTGGCGGATATTTTGTTTTAATTCTTCCAGGGTGTGTGGGTTTGTCTTGTACACTTTATGTTTTAAGTTACCCCGGAGGGGTATTTTATGAACAATATTACCGGCTGCGCGGTGTTTTTCCACTGGGCGTGTGGAAATATGATAAAAACATGATAACGCACTGCTGCTATAAACAAACTCACGCTGTTGTGGTTTTGCTGTGCAAAATAAATAAATTAATTAATTCATTGAGTTTTTATTTATGGACGCTCTTTAACTACTATGGTCCTTGCGTCTCATCTATATTGGGCGTGAAAGACCGTAATTTTGCTTAGAGGCCTCTTTATCAGACTTGAGGTTCTTTTACTTGCCGTAAATGTACGACACAGGACCACCGGCTTTACTTCCCTTCCGAAGGAAGCCATGCTAAGGATTTTTACGCCCGAAGAAATCCATCGCCCTCCACCGGGTTTGAACCCGCGACCTCTAGAAGCTAGCATTGTAGCCCCAGACCACGGAGGACGACAGTGTGCAGTGCAGTTTTGTGTTGACGGTGATTTGATGTTGTAGTCAGTTATTACGAGTTATTTATTATTTTGTCCTGTACTTAGACACAAAGTATCAGTATGTGTTTTCTACTGCACAGCGTGTATTTATTTATGATTCGTATGTGTTACCTCGGTCAGCTCGCCAAGTGAAAGTACGATTTGCAGACGGATTTCCAGTTGTAGCAGTTCCAAGCCGTACAACAATCCATGAACTTTACAGTAAATTTCAGGCCACAGCAAGTGTTCAGGTTAAGAAATCTAAAAAAAGGCGTTCGGTTCTTAGCGAAGAAACATTAGACGACAGTCATCGTTTGGAAAATTCCCCCCAAAAATTCTATGATGGATAGTTTCCTAATGAGGTACCAAAAATGTATGGACAACTACGGTGGCCAGTTTCAGCATCTCCCTTCATAAAGTTGGTAAGTAAAATCTTTAAAAGTAGTTTTAAAAATATTCTATAATTTCATCCACGCCTTTCTATGATAGCAGCAGACGGCAACGAGCGCCGAGAATGCGGACAGGAAAAGCATCGTGAAAGCGGTTCGGAGTCTTTTGGCTCAATCTGTAGTTGATGTATCAGGAGATCACCAAACCGTCGTCCAGAGTAGTTTCATTTTCTGCAGATCGCAACATAAAAAGCAGTAGTTGGTAGTAAGATGGCGATTATTTCTTACTTCTAATATTTTATTTTGGTTTGAAGAGTGTAATTAACAATCTCATGCTCTGATTATGGATTCCATTTTTGCTCAATAATAAAGCATTCATCTGAAACGGGGTAAACACAGTCTCTTGTTTGTTGACAATAGATAAAGCGTTACCAACCTATGAAAACTCTGACACTCATTTCGGATGTATAGGACACTAAGTGATGGCTAAATAGGGATAACACATTTTGCTCATTTATTTTATTATTTTGTTACATATGGGCACTGAAAGCATAGTTGACAGAAGATGATAAGCGCAAAGCTGTTAACTGCTTTCACCAGGGGAGAAGCGAGCGTCATGCAGCATATGATGTCCCTCGTGAAGAAATTTGCTGCCTCAAATTGTTTAGTTACTCCACGCTTTGGGAGCCAATTTGAAGAAATGTTTTTTGCTGCTACGTATGGAAAGTCAGCTTGAAGATGATGTATTATATTTCAAATGTTGGGAGCCGAACTTGAAGTTTCTTGCAATTGCACGTATAGTAAAAAGATTCCGGTAGCCTCCGTCCCAAATGCAATTTTGGCTGTTTCTTTAAATATTATATATTTATGTTTGCCTCGGCTGCGTCAGTATTTATTTTTAGAGACATGAATGTCTTAGCAGGGCGTAGTGCGCTAAGAATGCAGGCTTACACAGATTATAATTTTTAATTTACTCCTTTTTATTAATGCTTGACACGATTTAAATAACACTTCACTGATATAGAGAGCTGTGGGATTCTTTTATTAATTACTTGCACATTTTAACACGTAAACTATTTTTGTCTCACACTGAATACGTATTAAATTTCTCGAGGACACATCTCGGTTAGGAACACTGTCAACAACCAACGCGTCCAGTTATGAGCACTGTCTACAAGCAACTGACTTGATTTCTACCGCCACATTTGTAAGTTTCTGTATTTCAAGTCTCTGATTGGCTATTCCTAATCAAATAGAATACTTTTGTTTAACTAAAGCTTTTTATGGTTGTTGATTGGCTATTTTTTAAACTGTCTCAAAATTTACATCATTGTTGCTCCAAGAATGACTAGTAGCATTATTAAACCTTCTAATTCATTATTGCCTCAAAGTTACCTCATTGTTAGCAACTTTTAACCTATTATTCTCACAGCTCCTACATTATTAAATTATGTAATACATATACATAGCATTATTGAACATGTATACAATAATATAAATATTTACAGCGACTGTAATATACACTTTTCATATATTGTTACATACACATATTGCTTTAAGGTGGGCTGTTATTATATTTATATTACATAATTTGACTGAAATCATATAAATGTTAAAAATACTGCCTCACTCGTTCGTATCTCCATCATAATCTACAATTCGATAGTGACGCTCCATTAAAGAAAAAGTGTAAATTGAGTACATATTATAACAATACGTGAAATCATCTCGTACGCAACACAAAAGGCGAGAGGGAAATTGTCAAACCCTCATTTGGAAGAAAGATATTCAAAGCAGCTTGTTTGAAGTCAGCTGCACCTGCTAATGTTAAGAGTGTGTTGAGATCAACGGGTGTGTATCAAATCAATGAAAATGTTCTCTCTGAGTGGTTTTCTACTTGGATGCATGCTCTCTTACTCCTGATGTTTGAGGGAGATTCGGAAGATTTTCTGTGCTCAATCTCCTGTACCGTCAACATCCAGGACTGGCAGTGAATGTGAGACAGAATTCTGTCATCTCCTTCGCTTTCTTTCCACGATCTATTTCCATCCCCTCCTCCCAAAAAGATATTAGTCGGAAATTATCCAGAAGGCAACAATGAGCACAACTTTTAACCTTCCCAGAAAATATTTGCCTTGAATTTAAGAGAAAAGAAGAAAAGAAATGGAAGATGCAGAACAGAAGAGCCAGAATGTTGCTTACAGAATTAACATCATCTGAATCAGAGGAAGAAGAGAAACAACAAAGTGATAAATGTGTGGGTTTTGTTCCGTGAAACACAGTGATCCCATATCATCAAAACTGGGAGATTGGATTCGTGCCAAGCGAAAGGAAGGGACGAACAGTGTGTTGGGGTTGAGGAAAAGAAAATATTTCCCTGTGGTAGTTGTGTAATTTGAAGACAGCATCTTAGAGAAGATGTATACAGCATATTCTAAAATAAACATTATCACAAATAATGTTATTGGAAAGCTGTTCTGATTCACCAGAGATCCTTGCTCATAAGGGTGAATACGGACATCGAGTGCTGCAATAAAAATTTCAATACACTCTCTGTGTGTCTTTTGAAAAAATCCAATTTGATACATTCACATGACTTTCTCTACCCTCTATCGTTCATTAGCGAGTATTAGAACGATTCTTACTAAAGGCTATTTTTCTATCTACTACATTTTAATCCAAATAAACCTTTGTAGAAATAACTGCATTGCACACTTCGTTATAGAAAGAGAACATGGTAGTCAAATGTCTAATAACGGGGCGCTAATGCTGACCTTAAAATTCCATGCTGTTTCCATGCGATCCCCAGAAGCAACTAATGTTGAAAGGCTTTTAAGTAAATGACCAAGAAATAAGCAATACGGACCTTTAATAACGGATATATCAGAAACGGCTTATCCCACAGAGAGTTAAATTTTTTGTGTAGTACGTTTTTGTCTGTCACTTAACGTTTACCAGATTATACACAATTTGTTTCAAATAAAATGGATTTCACAGGCTATTCCCAGAAAGTTCAAGATCTGCATTTTATATGTCATGTAAATATATTTTATATATTGTGTTTTAAACAAAAGCGTTAGGGCCATTTTTTAGAAAATCAATATTTTCGAAAAATCTTCCATGTAAAGGGTAGCCTGCGGTGGGGGGATTTTGTTGAAAATCTTCGTGTGGCATCTTTGGGAAGCACCGAGCCTAATACAAGTTTTGTATTTACCAGACGTTTCTTTTTGAATTACGCTTTCCACAGACACACAGACAGACCAACACACATACACACGGACGGACATATTTCCAAAAATGCTTTATTCAGATTCAGAGCGCCTCTAAACATGCATTTTCCGTAAAATCTTGACGTCGAATTTCAGTGTGGAATGCAATACTTACCGTTCTTATACGTAGTTGAAAAAATAACAACATACTACACTGTCATATGTTGCTAAGGAATTGTGTAAAACTATGAAATAGAAGAAATTTAAGTTCTGCTGAAAGTGGAACCAATATTTGGAATTTTTAATTTGTTGTCCCGATTCACCCAAGCTCGTCAGTGCTTAAACAGTTGACTGCCGCGATTTTCTTTGCATTTATAACGAACTATGTAATGTAATGTAGCCTTTTCTGCAACGGTTTATCCCAATTAAAATGAAGTAGATAGAAAAATAAGCTTTCATAGGATAAGTATTTATACTCATTAGTAAATTATGCAGGGTAACGAAAGTCATGTGTATGTAACACAGATTTTTTCCCGGCAGATTATGTTGCTGGCAAGAGTTAAATGGCATGAAGATGTAAAGATTTATGCCAAAGTTTCATTGTTTATTCGTGTGAAAAAGCAGTTAATATATAATATATTACAATTCGATATCTTTTATAGTTGTTTTCGATTATCGTGGGAAACTGTATTTCTTAGAAAGTATAACCGATTAAGGAACAGGCACGAGATTGATCAATACTACACCTATTACGTTTTAATCACTCAAGGTGCATTGCACAGAAAGAGAGATGGGAGGAAAACAGTTAGGGAGGGGTGAGAGATTCTTCAGTTAACCAATAAATTGAGCAAAGTTGCGGGTTCCGTTAGTTAAATCTTTACACACAGTAAGCGTGTTTTTGTTCTTTCATATCAATTCAATTCTCTTGGAATTTTTTTAGCACTTGCTTTAATTAATTAATAACCGCTTGTGTGTTGGGAGGAATAAATGGTTAATTAATGATTCGTGCCTTGGAAGAGGTACAGCGTGTTAATAAATCTCAGCAGCAAACCAATACGCTGTTACCTGCAGGGCACAAGACGAAACTGGGCAAAATCTCAGTGAATGCCTCTAAAAAGGTCTTTAATACTATTAATAATGATAGCAAGAATGAATGTGGTTCTCGATTCCAGCAGGACTGTTCTCTTGTTTGGTTTGTTTGTTTTTTTCTTTCTCTCTCCTTTCACTAGCACCAACGGCTTCAACTCCTCACCTCTGAACGTCAGCTACAAACAGACAACACAGTACTACAGGATGATTTATGAAGAACTAACACATTTATTATTTTAATTGTTTCAAAGCGAGTTATGCTAGCGACAACTTATTGTACCTGAAATGCAGAGGAATTTTGGGAGATCATTTACCTCTATAGCAAATGTTGAAAATGTCCTCCATCCTGCATAAGGCACAACTCAACACGTCGTTCCATGTTACTGACCACTCATTGGAGGACTCTGTTGTCAATAGCTTGAATCTTCTGTGTAATTTTGTGCATCAGAACGTCCAATGTCTGTGGACGTGTGGTATAAAACCTGTCTTTTAAATAACCCTATAGAAAGAAGTTCGGCGATGTGAAATCCGGAGATCTCAGTGGCCACAAGTTCTTGGAAATTATCCGGTCGTCAAAGAAACTTGTAATTAGTACCATGGATTCATTTGATGTATGGCATGTAGCGCCGTCCTGGTGAAAATATCCTCGACTCAGCTCTACATTGTCATGAAAATCCGTCGGTACTCTGCATGTTCACATTGTTTTAGAAAAAAATGGTTCCACAATTCTCTGTGCGGATATTGCGCACCAAACTCCGATTTTAACTGGGTGCATAGGTGCTTCATGAATAACATGTGGATTTTCGCTGGCCCAATAGCGTCAGTTATTTGAGTTCACATAGTCAGATAAATGGAACCATGCTGCATCTGTGAACCATGTGATGGACAATATGGCAGGATTTTGCACAATGAACGCCTGAAACCAACGACAATAATTCAGTCGTCTATCCTTATCTGGTTCCTGTAACTGATGGACAGCCGTAATCGTATACGGCTTTAGGCCTGCACTTTTCACAGCTCTCTGATGCATTGAGTAGCTGTACCCTGTCTTAATGATTCTTTGGATAACTGATCCAGTCATGCTCTTGCGTCAACAACAACCGTGGGAAGCCTAGGTGAACGAGTTTTGCCTTTTTCACTCAGCAGAGATCCAGTTGTTTCCAATTTGTTTACCAGTCCCAGTATTGTGTTTCTTTGGGAAGGATTCCGAACACCAAATTCTTTCTGATATGCCCTTTAAGAAGCTGTAATTGAATGCGTAATCCAATATTGCTTTACAAGGAAGAGGCATGCATTTAATGTTTATTCCTTTTTCACGATGACTAGAACAAAATTGCAAATGCGTTTGTCGATAATAAAACTAACAATTACGAATAAAACATAAATACCTGCGCAATCAAAACTCCAGAACATTCTACTTAGTTTGGTGCTAAAATTGGGGCATTGAGTGAATTTCGAACAGAATAATTAAAGAAATAAATGTGCCAGTTCTTCATAAATCACCCTGTATAACTTTAAAAGCACCTGTACCTCACGCTTTAAGTGGGAGGTATTCCCATAACACCATGTTTTGGATTACTAACTATAAGTATAATTTTCTACAGATGTTTTGAAACTTTTTCTGTGATGAAAACTGTCAAAAACTTACAATATGGGAGATAAAGGAGTCCCCAAGTTGAAATTCATCTTGCATAATACTAATAAGCCATATTAAAATGTCTTCCGGGAAAGGTGTTGGTTTAATAGAATCAGTTTAAATGGTTTGTATTATATTTCAAATACTTTATGGCGTTTTTCTTTCATTTTGGGAATTTTCCCCGACTGTAGAGAATCCAAATGTTAGATGTCTGCAGACAGGGTGTTAAACAGCCGCGTTAATAATCATAGCTGACAGTAGCGAAACTATAACGTGAGTAAATAATACATAGTATAGCGTACGTGTGTGACTTGTCGCATGGCATACATTATTGCTGTGTATATTATTGTGGCTAATTGTTGTGTGTTAAGTTCTTGTCCGGCGCGGTGATTCCATCTTCCTAGTTGGGGGTAAAGGCAATTGAGGGAATAGCTCTTTGTGTGGTGGCGTGACTTGGCGTGGCTTGGCTTAGCTTGGCTTGGCTCGGCTCGGATCGGCTCGGCTCGGCGTTACTTGTAGCCAGAGTCGTGTGAGTCTCCAATGTGTTAGCATATATGTAAGAGTGCTTGTTGCCATGCGTGTGTGGGGGGCATCTTCCCCAGTGTTTTGTCTGTAACCCTTGAAGAAGGTGTTTTCTTTACGTTGTTTATGTTTTGATGTTAGCCCCACGTTTTGGGCGTCAACTTGAAGAAGTTATGCCCCACGTATGGGAACCAATTTGAAGTAGATAAATTATTTTTACGTTGTTTATTTATTTCTCTCCACGTATGGACGTCAATTTGAAGTAGTGTTACTGTTGTTGAAGTTTGCACCACGCTTTGGGCGTTAATTTGAAGAAGATTGTTTGTTACGTAATATGCTGCTACGTATGAAAAGCCGATTTGAAGATGTATTTTTTGTTGTTACGCTCCAAGTTTAAAAAAATATTTAACTTTGTTATTAAACTGCTTCTATAGATATTATTTATGTTTATTTTTGCCTCGGCTGCGTCAGTATTGTTTTAGAGACACGTTTCTCTTAAGCAGGGCGTGGTGCAACAAGAATGTAGACTTACAAAGATTTTAAGTTTAAATTCACTTCTTTTATTATTCCTTGGCACAAATTAAATAGCACTACACTGATATTAAGAGCTGTGATATTCTTTTATTTAATACTTTCACTTTGTTAACGCGTATACTTAATTTTTCGTTTCACACAAATACGTAATATTTCTCTAGAGAACACATCTTCCATCCGGTTACTACCAAGGTCTGCAGGCAACTAAACATATTTCAACCGTATAAACTTTTAAACTTCTGTATTAAAAGTCTGTGATTAGCTAATCCTAATCCAATAGAATACCTGCATTTTACTAAAGCTTTTTCTGGCTGTTGATTGGCTAATTTTAAACTGTCACAAAATTTACGTTATTGTTGCTCTAATCATGACTAGTAACATTTAAACTCTCAAACTCATTCTTGCCTCAAGGTTACCTCATTGTTAGCAACTTTAAACTTATTATTCTCACAGCTCTTACATTATTAAATTACGTAATGCATTCACATAACAGTATTAAACATGTGTACAATAATATAAGATTTGCAATGACTGTTACATGCATTTTAAAAATTATTACATGCATATTGCTTCAAGGCGGGCGGTTATTGAATTTACATATTATATAATTTAACTAAAATTATTCAAGTGATAAAAATACTGCCTCACCCATTTGTGTACAATGTAGGCCACCTTAATTTATAATAAACCTGAGCAAAATGTGAATTCAAATGTGGTTATTTATAAATACTCCACGCCCGCTTTAATTTTGTGCAGCAAGTTCTTGGTATCTTTCGCTTACCTCTGTAGCTACGTCCCTTAATGTTTATGCCGGGGTAACTAAATTTAATATTTTAGCTGCAAACCTTTTGGCCTCACCCCGGTGTATAACAATAGGTCATTTGAAAATTAGCGGCACTCATATTGATAAATATTTTAAGGTGACACATTCCTTTTATGACATACTACTTTTGACCAATAAAATGATAGGAAATGACGTGTTTTTAACAAATCAGGCTGCTTATCCCTACAATTCGTATCATCTCTCTAGCATTTGTTTCCTTGTTTGCCAAATGTTATAGGTTCTTTAGTGGAGGACCCCTCGGCAGCGCAACCTACTGAGATCTATTGTGCCTACCAACCCGCAGGAGGAAGCAATGAAGCGAAGGAACCACACACGAGGCTACAGGACGTAGTCAGACAGGCCATAAAGACGCGCGGAAATCCATAACATTTCTAAGTCGCATACCCGTGTGTCACCGTCGGAGCCGCCGACAGAGGGTGTCGAACGGCCCACTAGTTGAACAGCCCTATGATGTTCACGGGAAGTGCCGCCACACACCACGAGACCTAGAAGTACACCTGAAAGATGAGGAGACGAATGTAAGGGAGAGGACAGAAAGGAAATCTTGGTACAGAAGAAACCACCCCAGCATTCACCTGTCGGCCCCAAGGGAACCACGAAAAACGCATGGGTCAGAGTGGGCGGTCGCCGGGGATCGAACCTGGGAACTCCCGAATGCGTGTCAGAGACGATGCTGCCTGAGCCATTCTGCAAGGTTTGCCATAAAATACTACAAAACGTTCTGCGACCGTCACATTTTTCCCGCATGGTCATCTGAAAATTGGTTTATTATTTTAATAAGTTAATTAATATTTTATCGCATTTATTTATACTATCTCGTACTTTCTTCAAATCGTGAAAAAGTCAGTTAATTTCAACGGAGTTTTCTCTAGACAATCTCTAGTGATATTACTGTTGAACAAATGTGAAGTTGCAACAGTAAATGTGTGTAGCTGAGAATTTGAAGACAATAATCTTAACAAGCTATACATAGTGAGTTTCAATTAGACATTACCTGAGTACATGTTTAACAAACACTGGCAAAGATGTCTATTTCGATTTCAGCTGTCAAAAGCACGAGTGCTCAATGGTTACATACAGGTTAACAGGAAGCTTGCATAGAGAAACCCGTATTAGGAGCATCTTAGAAATTAAGTAGTTTAATCGGAAAGAAATGATGGACGACTACTGCCTTCAAAATCTTTGGATTTATCAAGTCATAATCTCATCTATATATACATTTAAAACTACTCAACCAAAATTATAGGTCCTTAAAATATTTCTTGCGACAACTGTTTCAGAGATGATGCACCTAGTTTCATAAGAAATATTTATGTTTACGACTCCGAAATCAATTAAGCCCTTTATTAGAGAACTCGTTATCCAGCAATTTTGTGGAAAACGGTTATCTTCTTTCGTAATCTCAGAATAACAGACATCGTTCGTTGTGCTTTGCATATCTTTAAAAATATCAACAATTAGTTAAAAAAGCAATCCTTCATTGTCTCTTCAGATTCCCATTTGTCTTAGGTATTTAGATTACTTTACACGCTTTCTCTTCGTTCAAGACGTACTAGCGTTTGGAAAATAAAAATGCTTTGCAATATGACTAAGATATCAAGGTTCTCAACGCGATCTATAATGGCAGATTATTATATGCACAGGGCATTGAGAGTAGAAATGTAAATAATTCTTAAGAGTTCACATCTAAAGCGAAGCGAAGAGAGTGCTATATTACATGTACAATTCTTTCTGTCGCCGATTAATCTCTCTCTCTCTCTCTCTCACACACACACACACACACACACACACTCACACACACACACACCGGGCTGAAAATGCCCAATTAAAACGAGGCAACTGGTTAGGTACCTACAGTAGGGGCTATTTTCAAATAACCTCTCGAATGAGCGCCGTCACTGTGTAGCGTTTTTCTTCGTCGATGGTGAAGTGGGTTTATTACCTGTGATGATATCGTTGTTGTGCCCAGTCCAGGAGAGTCGTCGCAGTTGTAGGGTCCAGGTTGAATCTCAGGATCGACCCTTCTCTTCTCGGCTATGAAAAGTAATTGTGGGTAATGTCCAAGGATACGGGATGCAGGTATATGGTGTACCAAAGGAAAAACACGATAATTCACTTTCAATGATGCTGTCAGAATCACTATGCCACTTGCAAGTTTATTATGCCGCACTAAAAATATTCCCTTTGCTAATCTGCCGTTCTTTTGTTTTTACTTCCCCGACATACTCGTGTTCATAACTATCACTTGAATTCTTTTCAACGCCAGAAATAATGTTATACTTAGTACTTCGCTTGTTTAACTGCTTATAGATTACAATACTTTACTATTTCCATTATTTTCTATCATTGTTATAGACTGCGAGGAATTAAAATCTAACGTAACTGTTACATGATTTCTGAGCGCCACGGGACTCGACTTGCTACACACAGATTTAAACGTCGAACTCCATTAAAAACCCTGGACTGAACTGACTTGTTTCATTCCCCCACTAACCTTTATATATTGTTAGCAGCAAATCTTCGTAATTTCTACACGTCGCCAATCTTTATCATCTTCCCTTGGTTATTTTCCTTTCTGCTATTTTGTTGTAATTTATCATTGGTTACTTCAAACATTTTGTATTTTTAACTGCCTTTTAAAAGACGTTGTGTATCCCCAACGGCTCGCCGAAACCCCTAACTGTACATAATAGACAACGCGTCACCCACGCTACCGCGTTTGAAATATAACAGACAGGAACGGTGTCTAAACTTTATTTTCCGCGGAAAATCTTGCAAGTAACACTGCATGATTACGGGCTTATTTATTCATTAATATATACAAGGTTTATAACATAGTGGTAGTTTTCCACGGGCTTTCTGATGGTGCCAATCTCAATTCTATAGTGCCAAAACTGTGGGAATTTGGTCAATTTTGATTTCAATTAATGTCTGATAATATATTAATGAGTGATAGTTAACTATTTATTTTCTGGCCATCAGAATTATCGCCTCAACAGCTAAAGGTTAAATGTATAAGGTAACAGTACGGACGAACGGAGTTGGTCTGCAATCAGGTAGAGCACCGCAAGTAGGCCAAAACGGTAGGTCACATATTTTGCTTCTACCGTGAATGGAGAATGAGGGAAGAAATACGAATGGGTTCCCTAACCTTTACAGATCGAACGCATCAAATGCTGTCCACGCCAACACACAAGCCTCCTAACCCCTGACGAACCCCTCTGGTGGGACCCAATCGGACGCAGTACCTAACTGAGCAGTCCCGCAACTGGCACATCCACCGCCCAGCCGCAACACGCCGAACACAGTCACCTGCTCCTACAACCCTGAAAAAGATGACAACGAAGATTATGAGTACAGGAAATGAAGGACAGTGAAGTCATGGCAGTAGATGAACCACCAGTATTCGCCTGCCGACTCGGGCGAAGCACGAAAAACCTCTGGGCTAGAGTGATGATTGCCGGGATTGAACCTGGGACCACCCGAATGCGAGTCTCTCACGCTACCCCGGCGCCAGTTCGATCGGTGCATCTATATTTTTAGGCGCATCTAAATCAACACATTTATGTCCTGGTGAAATAATGAACACATAAACACCGAGCAGAAAATTTTGGAAAGTAATAAACAGAAGCTTCATAATAGCAGATAAATATGGGCTCTCTCCTTTCTGGAAAAAACACAAAAAGAGAGCGAAAGTAGAAGAACAATAAGAAAAGAAAGAAAAGCTGTGTATTAAGGAGACTCAGTGCCTTGAATTTTGAAAAAGTCCTACCAACATAGCTATTGCATAGCTTAAAACAGCCAGAACAGTTCACAGCTATACCGTTCATGGTATTCATGTACTGAACTAATTTTTATTGTTATAGAGTAATGAGCCAAATAGTTATTACTAAGCAATCCTGTAAATGATTTCACTGAAAAACCATAAATTCACGTGGCAGTTGAAAGGGGATATATTAAACATATAAAGGAATTGTACATATGAAAGGGGAACCATACATATAAGACTTTTACAGTAATAATTTAATTCACTAACATGTTAAAATATTCAACATCTAACATTTGTAAAGAGCTGATTGTAACACACGGCCGAGCTAGCAGAATTCCAAGAAATCATAAAGACAGTACTTGGCACCGAGCGGTACCACGCTACATCATGGCGCCCAAGCGCACGGATCTGAACCCGCACATTTTCGTACATCTCAGGGTAACGCGGCCTGAGGGCCAATAGAAAACATAGTTACATTTTCAAACGCGGAGAGGAGCATCACTGGGCTCCCGTATATAAGGGCAGACAAAGCCTCTGAGCCCGCTCTTATTCTGAATCTATCTCATCGAGAAGTCAGTCTACACGAGGTGCTACAGATGCACGTGGGTGCACAAGGGTGGGATGAGTGTGAATATAGCTAGGCTCCTGACCAACTTAACGTGGTGGGATTATTATTATAATAATAATAATGGGATAAGCTAGCCGCCCATAACTATTCAAAGTTGAAATAAACTTCATTGATTTTGCCTCACCCACTAGAACTTGAGATTCAATAATTAAATATAGCTAGGAATGGAATGCTCAACAAACGACGAGCACTAATAGCCGAGGAAGAACACTGCAACAGGCAACAACGCCCAAGGATCATCGATTTCCAGCTACAAAAGTCGCCCAACGACCGTTTCCCGCCACACAGTGGAAGTTTTAGAGAATATGCGAGCTTATGCCAGTGTACCGATAGATAAATAAAGGGCCTCACGAGCAGAATGCAAGTGCTGAGACAGGCGTTATCTGCCTGGTAACACTCCTACAATTTTTACTTCCATAAAACCTCACTTTCTCGCCTCTTTATGCCACAAATTGAATTCACGCTTTCCTTCTCCCCTTCACTTTCTGGTCCACGTCGCCAAATCCATTTTATCTCATTAGTTGCCTGAAGAAGCTAACTAAAAGTGAAGGACCATAAGGAATACACAGCGGACATCCAATTAGCCTACAAAAAGATGGTGCTTGTACTTCAAACAGGCACATGCCTGTACATACACGAGCCTCTAAAAAGCAGGCACCCTCCTTAGGAACTGAGTATCTTAAATCTTGTTTACTCTGACTTTCCTACTTTTCTCTAAGAGATATTCTACATAAGCACTTATTATGAGCTGCGCTTATTACGCTTTTCGTACTATTAAAGAGTAGCAATGCAAAACAGTAAGACGAAAGACTAAAGGCGTTTATTCAAATTACCTGTTCATCTTATTCCTTCCCATACAGAGCTATTAATACGCCATTTTTACTTTCTCTACTACGTATAGTAAGTAGAAGTATTGTATTCCACCCAAAAATTCGATACCGAGATTTCACAGGAAATACATGTTTTGAGACCCCCTGAATCCAAAAAAAGCATTTTTGTAAACATGTCCGTGTGAGTCTGTGAACAGCATAACTCACAAACGAAAAGTCGGATTAACACCAAACTTGGTATTTAGGTTCAGTATCTTCCAGAGATGCGACACGAAGGTTAACAAGAAAATTCCCCTACCCCACACTACCCTTTACATGGAACATTTTTCGAAAATTTTAATTTTCTTAAAAATGGCTCTAACGATTTTGATTAAAATATCATATGTTCAAGATATTTTCATTACAAATGAAATGTATAATTCAAATTTTCTGG
This sequence comes from Deroplatys truncata, assembly GCA_030765065.1. Lineage (NCBI taxonomy): Eukaryota > Metazoa > Arthropoda > Insecta > Mantodea > Mantidae > Deroplatys > Deroplatys truncata. The sequence continues at coordinate 182,699,814 of CM060979.1, forward strand.
GAATGTCTCCAAAAGTATTCTTCATTGTGAACGACTTTTGCATAACTGGTAAACCATAAGAGATGAACAGAATTTTACTAAACAAAAAATGTAGATCGCGTTAAAATACACAATTTATGTCATATACATTTTTTGTTGAGTGAACCATTTTCGAGATATTGCTTGTTATTCCCTTAAATTTTTCAATACTTATTTTCTCAAATGGGAATTCGTTATTCATTTTTACTTTCTCTACTACGCACAGTAAGTACGGGAAGTATTGTATTCCACCCAAAAATTTGATACCAAGATTTCACCGGAAATACATGTTTTGAGACCCACTGAATCCAAAAAAAGCATTTTTGAAAACATGTCCGTGTGTGTGTGTCTGTGTGTCTATCTTTCTGTGTGTCTGCGTCTCTGTCTGTGTGTGTCTGTGTGTCTGCGTCTCTGTCTGTGTGTGTCTGTGTGTCTGCGTCTCTGTCTGTGTGTGTCTGTGTGTCTGCGTCTCTGTCTGTGTGTCTGCGTATCTGTCTGTCTGTGTCTGTGTGTCTGCGTCTCTGTCTGTGTGTCTGCGTCTCTGTCTGTGTGTGTCTGCGTCTCTGTCTGTGTGTCTGCGTATCTGTCTGTCTGTGTCTGTGTGTCTGCGTCTCTGTCTGTGTGTCTGCGTCTCTGTCTGTGTGTGTCTGTGTGTCTGCGTCTCTGTCTGTGTGTCTGCGTCTCTGTCTGTGTGTGTCTGTGTGTGTCTGTGTGTCTGCGTCTCTGTCTGTGTGTCTGCGTATCTGTCTGTGTGTGTCTGTGTGTGTCTGTGTGTCTGCGTCTCTGTCTGTGTGTCTGTCTGTGTGTCTGTGTCTCTGTCTATGTGTGTCTATCTGTGTGTGTCTCTGTCTGTGTGTGTCTGTGTGTGTGTCTGTCTGTGTGTCTGCGTCTCTGTCTGTGTGTCTGCGTCTCTGTCTGTGTGTGTGTCTGTGTATCTGCGTCTCTGTCTGTCTGTGTGTGTCTGTGTGTCTGTGTCTCTGTCCGTGTGTGTATCTGCGTCTCTGTCTGTCTGTGTGTGTGTCTGTGTGTCTGCGTCTCTGTCTGTCTGTGTGTGTGTCTGTGTATCTGCGTCTCTGTCTGTCTGTGTGTGTGTCTGTGTATCTGCGTCTCTGTCTGTCTGTGTGTGTGTCTGTGTATCTGCGTCTCTGTCTGTCTGTGTGTGTGTCTGTGTGTCTGCGTCTCTGTCTGTCTGTGTGTGTGTCTGTGTGTCTGCGTCTCTGTCTGTCTGTGTATCTGCGTCTCTGTCTGTCTGTGTGTGTGTCTGTGTGTCTGCGTCTCTGTCTGTCTGTGTGTCTGCGTCTCTGTCTGTCTGTGTGTGTGTCTGTGTGTCTGCGTCTCTGTCTGCGTCTCTGTCTGTGTGTGTGTCTGTGTGTCTGCGTCTCTGTCTGTGTGTGTGTCTGTGTGTGTGTGTCTGTGTGTCTGCGTCTCTGTCTGTGTGTGTGTGTGTGTCTGCGTCTCTGTCTGCGTCTCTGTCTGTGTGTGTGTCTGTGTGTCTGCGTCTCTGTCTGTGTGTGTCTGTGTGTCTGCGTCTCTGTCTGTGTGTGTGTCTGTGTGTCTGCGTCTCTGTCTGTGTGTGTGTGTGTGTGTCTGTCTGTGAACAGCATAACTCAGAAAGGAACAGTCGGATAAACACCAAACTTGGTATTTAGGTTCAGTATCTTCCAGAGATGCGACACAAAGGTTTTCAAGAAAATCCCCCCAACCCAGATTACACTTTACATGGAACATTTTTGAAAATTTTAATTTTCTTAAAAATGGCTAACGATTTTGATTAAAATATCATAGGTTTAAGATATTTTCATGACAAATAAACTGTATATCTTGAACTTTCCGGGAATGTCTCCAAAAGAATTCTTCATTATGAACGACTTTTGCATAATTGGTAAACCATAAGAGATAGACAAAATTTTACTACACAAAAAATATAGATCGCGTTAAAATACAGAATTTGTCATATACATTTTTTGTTTTGTTGAGTGAACCATTTTCGAGATATTGCTTGTTATTCCCTTAAATTTTTCAATACTTATCTTCTAAAATGGGAATTCATTATTCATTTTTTTTCTTGTATATGCAAAGAGTATTAATCTGTGGCAAAGGGAATGGTGCTGCACCATGCAACCAGCTATTAAGAGATATGTATGTGCTTAAAGGGTACTGTATTTCTATATTGCCCTTGTAAACATATTTTCCCCTTACATCTACAAGAAAATTAGCAATAAGATACCCTCTGCAAATGTTTATCTCGATTAACATGAAGCAGATGGAGAATAAGCGTTTGTAAAAATAGTTTGTACAAGAGTAGAGAAAGTCATGTGAGTGTAATACATCAGATTTTTTTATGTCCTGGACATACAAAGAGAATGGAATACTCCACATAGCAACCAGCGCTTAAAAGATTTGACTATCGCTTAAATACTACCATATTCCCCTTGCATCTACAAGAAAATTAGCAATAAGATTAACATCTCGATTAACATAAGCATATGGAGAATAAGCGTTTGTACAAATAGTTTGTACAAGAGTAGAGAAAGTCATGTGAGAGTAACGCATCAGATTTCTTTGTCTTGTTATGCAAAGAGTAATAATCTGAGGCAAGGGAATGGTGCTGCATATAGCAACCAGCTATTAAGAGATATATATATGCTTAAAGGCCACTTCAAATACAAAACAAGGGGAACATAGTACGTCTTAAGCGATAGTCAAATACTTTTAAATCTGGTCGTTATGTGTAAAATGTAATTCACTTTGCATGTCAAAAGATGTTTATCTCGATTAATATGAAATAGATGGAGAAAAAGAGTTTGTAAAAATAGTTTGTACAAGAGTAGAGAAAGTAATGTGAGTGTAACACATCAGATATTTTTTTCCTTCTTTCTTTTTGTCCGATGAATTATTACAAACTTATTTTTTCCCAGTTATTACTTCGTTTCTTATATCAGGTGTATTACTCGTGGATTATAAAATTCATTACATACGTACCTACATAGCATCTATTTCTCTTGTATTTTTAAGGAGAGGGAGGGTAATAAATGCCCTATGCACTGTGACCACTTGAGATTTATTGCGCTTCTCTTCATTTAATCTCCTAAGTTGTTTGCATTCTTCGCAAAGCCTCCAAGTTTCTTAATAGGCACTTCTTGAAATCCTTGCAGTTGCATGATTTCGTGATTAAAGTATTTAACCCTAAGAAATGTCAGAGCTGCACAGTCACACAGCAAAGAACATACTATTTAATTTGCTGTCCTGCGTATTTGATCGACTGGTTTGCCGATTTTATAGAGATGCGATTACAGCTGACAGTGTCCTGTTAATAAACCACCGGTTTAGTGTAGTTGAAGGCATTTTAAGCAGTGATTGTGTCCGGTTCTTATTAACTCTGAAATAAGAACATTGGTGTGCTGGTGTCCTGATAAGTACTTCCAGTACTCATTGCGTTTTTCCTGATTCATTCCTGGATTAGCTCACTAGACTAGGCCATAGGATAACCCGAGTCTAGGTTCAGAATCTATAAAAGGATTCTCTGCTTCTTTCTTTGCCATTCTCTGATCTTCCATTGTCATGAATTCCTCTGTGCGTCAGCAACCACCCCAACTCTACTGAATTGTGCAGGGTGAGTACCGTTAGAGTCTCCATATATCCCCAGACCAGCTTATATTTGGTTATTCTATCTTCAAGAGCCTTGGCTGCAGAGCGTTTATATAGTTAACGTTTGATACTCAACTTGTGAGGTAATACATTTATTAGAAATATAATTTAGGTGGAAAGTAACGCAATTTAGAAGCCGCGTATTTTCGCGTAAGAGGACAGATATGTTGTTGTATCAGGGAAGTGATGAAAAGCGGTATTTTCAACCTTGAGGGGACGCAAAGCCAATTTCCTTTTAAAGGCAGGACCTAGCAAGAAGCATTGTCTATAAGGAGAAAACGGCTATGATGCCCACCCCATGATTGAGATCGAATGTTTTGAAAACCAACGTTAAGCCATGGTTAGGGGGAGGACAGAACCATAAAATGGGAGCTAGTGACACATCCAGAATACAGTTTTTAGGAAAACAATGTTCCAGTAACTCAGAAAGGGTGTGGAAGAAGTGTCCGTTTTCCGAAGACGGTAGTAGAAAAGTACGTAGTAAAAGCTTACAGTATTTTGTTATTTTTCTTAGGGTGGCAATAACAGGTAGCACAATAAGGAACCTGTAATTATTTGGTAATTAATTATTGCTCTTTCACACAAGTCACGTGTAGGACAAGGTTGAAAATGCAGAATCAGACTGAAAAATTTAATGCCATATCCGTGGCAGTTGAGGAATTTAATGCTGTGTCGGCATGTTGCTATGGCAGCTCAGTTGATTAGAGCAATCGGGAGGAAACCGGAAGATACGAGGTTCAAATTCAGGCTATGGCATGAAATTATTATAGTATAGTCCAGAAATGTACTATAGTGTTCTTTCATAGAAAGAATGTACGAAAAGTGTCAACAAGTGTAACAATTCTCTACTCCATGATTCGCCTGAGATGGAAAACCTCAAAATATCTACAAACACTTAAAATATCGACAACTAAGCCAGGGTAAACATCCTTTTAGGATTGAAGCCCCTAATTAGGTCAACTATAGAACAATCAACGTCAGACAGCACTGGTTATGTTCCACGCTATAAAAGGTCTTGAATATTCGTCCTTTGCCGTCAGTCGAGTTTTATCGCCAGTGCCTCTCGAAGAGGACGAGTGGAAGGGTGGATGTCAAAAGTTTCGAGGTCGACTTAGTGAAATGGGACTTGTATCATATCTATCGGGTATTTATTTAAATTTAGAACGTCTTTCGTTTCGGTTCTTGTAGACTCCCAATCTCAGCTGTATGATGACAGGTAACTCAAATAATTGGACGGTTTTTGTAGTGTAGAATGTCTCGGCTTTAGTGGTACAACTTTTCCATTACAAAAAATAAAAAAATAGCTTGTCCATATTCTTTACAACAGCAAATTAAATTTCATTACTATGTTTATCATGTATTGTTTCGGGACTTAATGAAATTCTGGGCAAGAACGAAGAAAATCATTCACACACGGCCAAAATAGTAACGATAGACCCCATCCCTTTGTATCCTTTCAGCTAGGGAGCAGCACCCAATCATACAAATTCTGTGATCGGTAGTCAGTTCCATCTCGAGCGCAAAGAACGTACAAAATATCGTAGTGAAAAACAGATTTGCACCGCCACAGTACATCAATATGTTTACGAATTCGTAAACGCTTTTAGTCCGAGATTGAATTTCGCACCTCCCCTTTGAGACAAGGGGCTCGCTCAACTGATGATGGCGTTTCATTCATTTATACTTACTGGGGTTAAAGTTCGACTAAATATGAAGACCCATTATAAAGTTACCGTCAGATCTGTTTGTGTATTTGAAGTATAAACGTGAGTTGAGGTGCTTATATTAATGATGATTCAAGTGGAACAGATAAATTGAAAGTTAGGCCTTTGGAGACTAGTTTATTTATATTGTATTAAACACAGCAATTACGTATTGAAACAACGCCCATTGAAATGAAAAATATCAACTACGTGACATTGTAATGAAACACACAGTTATGACACGACCTCTCAAGTTCACAAAGGTTGACTTACTAAAATATGAAAGTAGCATTTGAATCTTACTTAAAACGTATTAAAAATTGAATATTTTCGAAAGAAAAATAGCCTTTAAATGCTGCTTTTGTTTTGTGTAAGAATTTTGAATTTAATTCGCAAGCAATGTTATTTAATATACGTAAAGGAAACTAAAATATGCATTATTATTAATAAAGGTAACTATATAAACTTATTTCACCCAAAAGTATAAATTTTCAGGGTAATTAAGAGATAACATTTCTAACGCAACTGTTTCAGTAATCAGCCCCAACTCCGGTTTAACCCTTCATTCAGGTGTCTAGGAACTGAACCCAATTCTTCCAATTGAGGCAGTACGTTCTGCGTAGCTAAATATAAAATGATAACCACAAAATAAATATTAATTACAGCAGGAACTGCATTATTAAATAAGACTAGGAAGTGAGTATTACATGTAAAGGTGAAAATGGGTTGGGTTCAAAAGACAGTGCCAGAAGCAGGCCGGTAACGGAGTTGGGTTTTTCCCTCAATTCTAAGTGAGAAGAGAATACGCTTTGTTAGTGTACCGTTAGGTCGCCTGAAAGTCAAATATATAGATAAAGTTCAGTGCTCTTAAAGCCCCAGGCATCCAATAAGAAAGGAGGTAGAAACCATGTGATAGTGAAATGGGAAGATAGGAAAATTGAAATAAACGAACAAGAGAGTTTAGTAGACACTTTTTCTTCATGGCATTTCCTTGGAGGTGTGTCGGTGGATAGGGGCGATGGTATGAAGCACAGGAGTAAACAAATGCATGCGTGTGTGTGGCGAGGTAATATCAGGAGTCGATTTTAAAACGGTGATGGGAAATAAACGGGCAGTCGTATTAACCACTAAGATCCAAGATCCTTGCAAATCCCTGAGCTAGCATCGAACCCGGGAGGATTCCTGCAAATCCCGTGCCGCCAAATTGGCGTACAGCAACACAGGGTACCGCCGCACAATACAGAGCGAGGAAAAAATATACTATTCATAGTAAACTGCTTTCTGCAGCAGGCTGGCGACATGTGCCACCAGCGCTGACAGTGAACGTACTAATCGGCCACGATATGCGTGCGTGCGGTGGGAAGAAAAACTAAACAGTTACGGAACAAATGAGTGGGGCTGTCGGGTAAAGAAAACTTCCATAGTTCCGAATGATATAATTGAAACCCTTTACGTGTTCATTTAGTAATAATCAAATGTAATTTTCAAAATTAAAATTGTCAAAAGTCGCTACATTTCCCCACATTTCGATTTTCGACGCAATGTCTACTGAAGACTAAAATTTTGCTATGTGTAACGGAATTTCGCTACGATTGGCAACACTAATGCAACTGAACTTTCCCCTATCGTCTTGTCCCTCACTCTCCTCTGATCCCTAGCCTTGATTACGTTCGCATTATTAATAAAAACAATGGCGCCCTCCTACAAGCGCACACTCATATCTTGCCGACTACCACTACGCATTTATTTCACAAGGGACGTTCGAATCCTTCATGCCAAAATACAACTCAAGATTTCACCTACAGAAACAGCTTCTCAAATGAAAACACTAGATGTATGGGGAACTGCCTGTCTTATTTGAAGGGCATACTTCTGGGAAAAAGTGAGTGAGCGAAATCTAATATGTAAGGAGCGGATCAGAGTAACCGATTTTATGAGGTTAGCTTGTCTTTGCCTGTAGTCTGCTTCTGTTCAAGGAAAGAGAGCGAGTCCAGATGTAAACAGTGGCCACGTGCCAGCAGTGCTCGTATAGGTTGTATCAAAAGAATATGTCTGCAATGCTGTACATGACTACTGTTCATGTTAGTCTTCCATTATAGAGCATTACTATTACACATATACAAAGTGAATACTATTTAGTCTGTGCATTGCTGCGGACAATAATGTAAAGGGTCTTCCAACAAGAGTGTCATATTTTTAACATGTGATAGCTGCCGTTGTTATTGAGTTACAACAGCCATTTTTTTCATGTGGTTCCAGTTGTTATTGAAAAATAATCATGGAACGTTACAGGATTCAGCAACGAATAGAAATTGTGAAACTTTTTTATCAAAATGGATCATCTGTTCGCCAAACCTTCCGTGTATTGCGTGAAGCTTACGGTGTGCATAATCGTCCCTGCGAGAGAACGATTTGGCGTTTGATCGATAAATTTGAAAGAAGTGATTCCGACAGCGATCAAAGAACGCCTGTATGTAATCGACGTAAGCGCTCCAACGAAAACATAGGCGCCGTTCGTGAGCGTGAACGCGAGAACGGAAACAAATCAATTGCTCGTCCAGCGCAAGAATTGTGGCTTTCGCCGAACACAGCTTGGCGAATTCGACATCTGGACTTGAAGTTTCACGCTTACAAAATGGTGTTAACTCAAGAACTAAAGCCCAACGACCATAGGTTGCGCCATGTATTCGCTGACTGGTCTATGGAGCAACTGGAAGCTGACCCGGATTTTTGTCGAAAAATCATCTTCAGCGACGAAGTCAACTGTTGGATGGATGGTTGTATTAACAAACAAAATTGCCGCTATTGGAGCAATCACAATCCAATGCAGATTCAAGAACCACCACTTCATCCCCAAAAGTTACTGTGTGATGTGGATTTTGGTATGTGGAATCATTGGTCCATATTTTTTTCTAAGATGAAGATGAAGAAGCTCTAACTATCAATGGAGTAAGATACCGGGCTCTTATAAGCGACTATTTTTGGCCTCATTTGGATGGTGTGGATCTCAGAAACATCTTGTTCCAGCAAGATGGTGCCACATGTCATACTGTTCTCGAAACAATCTATCTTTTGAAGGAGAAGTTCAAAGGTTTCACCATTTCCCGTGGTGGTGATGTTAACCGGCCCCCCAAGGTCATGAGATTTAACCCCGTTGGTTTACTTCTTGTGGGGTTATGTTAAATCTCGAGTTTATGTCAACAAGGCAGAAACAGTAAATGATCTTATGAATAACATCACGCGTGTTATTCGTGAAGTTGGTTTTAATTTACGTTCTTCTGTCACTGAAAATTGGGTCAACCGTATACGCGGAACCCAATGAAGTCGCGGCAGTCACTTAACTGATGTTCTCTTCCATAGGTAATGACATTAATTATGTTCCAAAATAAAAAAAGAAATAAACTTGTTTCATTTATAGAACGTGTTTTATTTAAGTTGAAAAATAAGACACTCGTGTTGATAGACCCTATATTTATGGAGATTATCGAAAGTGAACGTTCTCCGTCTCTCACTTAAAAGCTATATCGTGAGAAACTGCTTTCAACATTGCAAGATTACTATGCTAGCCTCTAGTTCCCAAGGTCGCGGTTTCAAACCCGGCGGAGAGCGATGGATTTTTTCGAGCGTAAAAACCCTTAGATGGCTTCCTTTGGAAGGGAAGTAAAGCCGATGTAGTGGATTTACGGCATGTAAAAGAACCTGAAGCCTAATAAAGAAGCTCTGAGCAAAATTTCCGGTATTTCACGTCGAATATATAACGCGACTAAGGACCATAGTATTTGAAGAGCGTCCATAAATACAACTCAATTTCAATTTATGGTAATGATGGGACGATACCACTATTTCTCGATACTCGATATCGATATCGATACTGATTTTTGAGCACCGATATTCGATACTCATTTTATAAGAAAACTATATAGGCGATAGCTTGTTCACTGAATTATCTTCTTATTAGTAGTTTTCTGTATATAAATCATGTAACCAATGTTTTATACTATGGTAATTCCAAAATTGTTCCTGTTTGACCTACTCCAATAATAGATCGACAACTCCTTCAATTATCAGTAACATTTTTATCTTGATAATTTCAGAGATTATATATCCCCTGTTGTTAGACAAGGCTAATAATAATAATAATAATAATGATAATAATAATTTCTTTTAAATGATTTTCTACCCATAGAGAAACCATACTAGCAATTCTTCATTCTGCAATCTTGAAAATATAGGTTAATAATATTTTCATGAAACTCATACAACTAAAAATAACAAATATTTCTATCTATATTATCTAACATCTTAAGCTTTGAATTGTTTCTACTGTATTCACAGATTTTGGTCACCAGAGTAGATAAACGTAGTAGTTAAAAGTGAATCACCAAGCCAGGCTATTGCAGAAACATAATTTAGTGGAACAGCTAAATCAGCCTCGTTTAAAGCTCAGTTAACGTTGCATGTTACGAGTACCTCTATTCCTTTCCCGATGGTTATGCATGTTAGGAGTCTATGGAATGTTCATGTTCATTTAGCCACAGAAAACTCGTCAAGGTCTATCAAGAACTATGCTCCAGCAACTCTTTGGGAACACGTGCGAGGCAGTAAATGAAGTCTGACTCCTTTCGTTCCTTACCTAGCATAAAGTCATACGTAACAACTTTCAATAATGCAAAACGTAAACATTTAAAAGTATAATGTTTATCTCAAAGTATTAGACATACTTCGATACTACCGAGTATCGAGGGTTTCGAGGTCCCATCCCTAATTTATGGACACACATGGACCTTTCTTTTAAATTAATTTTTTTTATTCAGGGGTCTAAAAACATGTATTTTGAAACGGCAACTCTATGCCGAGTCCGAGCTAAGTAATTATTAATAATTTGGGGAATTAGTATTTTAGTGAAATTAAATGATGCTATGTACAACTATTTTTCTTCTTTTACTACTTGTTTAGCTTAAGAAGTAAGAAGTGTGATTTAATGATATATTTTTATTTATGTTACGAATATTGTTTAAGGGAAATAATTTAAGCGCTACGCTAAAATACTGTCCACGACGAGATATTTTAGATGCAGGAAAAGTGTCTCCGAAGGCACCAAGTAGGTTTTATGATGTCTTTCTGGTAGCAAAAGTATTGTTCATACAGCGAGGGTGTAGAGCCATTGTCCTTTTGTACGGTAATTCGCCGTGACCGGAGTGAGTGAGACAACAAGCTTAAACGGTAAAATTAGGGAAAGTCGTGACTTCATGTTAAAATTGAGCAAGAGGGGGAGGAATAGGACCAATAAGATCCAAGTAAATCTATATGAAATAGTGAGACGCGTTGAGTGGCGCGAAAAATACACCAATAGGAAATTAAGCAGCTCAAGAAGCCAGCGACAATAAATAGATCTGCTAAGACCAAAAATCGGGGAGTTGCTTCAAAATTACAGGCAGAGGATGGTGCTGCCGGATAATTAAGAGATGTCGCGCCAAAAGTTAGTGAATTAACACAGGGTTCGCTACTCACATAAGAATCGCTACGAGTAAAGAGTTGGTTAAATATATAAACTTCGCGTCATATCGGCGCCGTGTTCAACAACAGTGGACAGTGTTTTAACGGGGACAATATCAGTGTTGTGAATTACTAGAAGTGACAAATGAAGTGGTGTTGTCCTTTTGAAACTGAAGCACGTCTATTTTCTCTCCGTTACCACACCCGAGATCTACGTTTCCTTTACCGAGGAAAAGTCCCTGCTCCTACATATTTCAATAATTACTACAGCTAGCCGAGGATAGAGATGCAGAGAATCAGCCCACGACGAAAACTTCCAGAGTCTACGCGGAGGCTGCAGAAAGGTAAGCCGCGAGCTACAGGCATTACGAACCAGAACAACTTCTGACCAGAGGAGGTACTGCCGCAAGTTCCTGTGAAATCTCGGTATCGAATTTTTGGATGGAATACAATACTTCGCCATCTTACTATACGTAGTGGAGAAAGTAAAAATTCAATAGTCAAAACTAAATGGTGTAGGCTATAATCTACAGCAGATGTATATGTGTACTTCGTTTTTCAACTAGAAAACCCTGTCGGAGAAGAGGCCATAAAATATGTAACTGCCACTTTAAGAAGAGAGCTAAGGAAGAACTGCATTACGGTACGAGTGGCAGCACTTGGAAAAGTTTACCTTCAAGATTCCTGCCACTTTGATATTGTGGGGTGAGGTAAGGCTAAGGGCAAGATTTCTATTGCGGAAACGAACCAATGTGCGGCTGTGCACCTAATACACAATCTGCAATAGTGAATCGTGGAAAATCTATGCTAGTTTAATGTAAGAATGAGAAATTCGTAAAAACACAGGCGAGAAACAGTTTTAGTATAAGAAAGTTTTAAAACAATTCTGCAGATTGAAGACGAAAAGCGTTTAATATATCAGCAAATATTTCATATTTTGCTATATGACACGACTATACGATAATGTACCGCCAGCCACCATTACTTCTGGGCATCATTATAAGTAAATCTTAGGTCGTATTAGTAACAGTAGACACCCATATTTTCTTAGACGTTTTTTAAAGTATGGACATTTGCTAACGTTTAACATTTACTGAGATTTGTGGAATGAAAGCTTAGCTTTGAAGATTGGATTGTGAAGCGGAGGGATGCGGCATCCATCCAGTGAATTAGGATGTTGTACCGACGCACAACGAGGGGGCACCTCGGGGAGGGAAAGATAGGGAAAGGAAACACCGGACGGCCAGAACCAGGAGTGACGGCACAGCAATGACTGGTACTTTCCAGATAGACGCCCCGGCAGTTGGACAGGCAGACCCACACAGGTCCAACATACCCCCAAAGGGCGATCTTTATACCCCGGCAACCAGCCGAAAGCCGAGGAACGAAGAAAGTGCACAGGGAGCATAATTTTTCCCGGCCGCGCTGCACCGAAACACCATCGTCGACTCTTCTAACCATGAAATGGGCCAAACGGGGTGAGGAATGAATGAAATGATTAATGGAATGAAATGGAGGGACAGAAAACCACTACAGCATTCGACTAACGACCTCAAAAAAAAATGATTTAGAGTGGATGCGGGCCACAGAATTCCGCCTGAGCCATATCCCGCTCGGTTAGCTTTGGAGCTGCTATTGCGCTGTTGATCTGTTTGAATTATTGTAGGAAAAGTTTATCAAGCACTACAGACAACCTATCATTTCCGGAATTTCAGTAACATTAAACAGTAAACATTATTCCAGTAGTGCTTAAGACTCTATGTGAACTTAGTATTTCCCGTAATAATAACGAACATTATGTCGACGAATGCAAACAGTATAATTTTGGTGTTCCTTTGCGTCCACAGTGTTGTTCCCCAACCCAATTACAATCATCATGTTTGTTTACAGTGCCAAATAAAGGAATTAAACTGGGCGTGACACTTGAGGCGTTCTTAAGATACACAATGAAGTTAGGTCATGAATCGTGATACAATACCCTGGACGCGATTAATAATCTCCATCACAGATCTCTAGAGCACAAAGGGAAATGAAGAATCATAGATATTCGTTACGACAGAATTTTACTTAATAAGATAAAATGGAAAACAATGATTTAAGAAAGGGTTAAGGTGATGCGTAGAATACAAAAAGCTACATTAAAAGATGCTGCACGGACCAGAATTCCTCGTTCAAAATGAATTACTTAGAAATATTTGGGGGAGGAAATTATAAGAATGCTGGTATTTGTTAGAACTACATGTAATTTAAGCGAAGCGAAAATATGAAAGTTTAATGGTAATACCTCGGTAAATACATTATATGATCAAAAGTATCCGGACACCCCCACAACAATACGTTAGGTGCATTGTGCTGCCACCTACTACCTGGTACTCATTATCCGCGACCTCAGTAGACATCATGAAACAGCAGAATGGGACGCTCCGCGGAACTTACGGACTTTGAACGTGGTCAGGTGATTGGGTGACACTTGTGTCAGAAGTCTGTATGCGAGATTTCCACACTCCTAAACATCCCTAGGTCCACTGATTCTGATGTGATAGTGAAGTGGAAACGTAAAGGGACATGTACAGCACAAAAGCGTACAGGCCGACCTCGTCTGTTGACTAAAAGACACCGCCGACATTTGAAGAGGGTCGTAAAGAGTAATAGGCAGACATCTATCCAGACCATCACACAGGAATTCCAAACTGTATCAGGATCCACCCCAAGTACTATGGCAGTTAGGCGTGAGGTGAGAAACCTTGGATTCCATGGTCGAACGGCTGCTCATAAGCCACACATCACGCAGGAAAATGCCAAACGACGCTTTGCTTGGTGTAAGGAGCGTCAACATTACACGACTGAACAGTGGCAAAACGTTGTGTGGAGTGACGAATCACGGTACACAATGTGACGATACGATGGCAGGGTGTGGGTATGGCAAATGCCAGGTGAACGTCATCTGCCAGTGTGTGTAGTGCCAACAGTGAATTTCGGAGGTGGTGATGGTGGTGGTGGTGGTGGTGGTGGTGGTGGTGTTATGGTGTGGTCGTGTTTTTCCTAGAGGGGGCTTGCACCCCTTGTTGTTTTGCGTGGCACGATCACAGCGCAGACCTACATTGATATTTTAAGCACCTTCTTGCTTCCCACTGTTGAAGAGCATTTCGGGGATGGCGAATGCATCGTTCAACACGATCGAGCACCTGTTAATACTGCACGGGCTGTGGTGGAGTGGTTACACGACAATAACATCCCTGTAATGGACTGGCCTGCACAGACTCCTGACTTGAATCCTATAGAACACCTGTGGGATGTTTTGGAACGCCGACTTCGTGCCAGGTCTCACCGACCTACATCGATACCTCTCCTCAGTTGAGCACTCCGTGAAAAATGGGCTGCCATTCCCCAAGAAACATTCCAGCACCTGATTGAAAATATGCCTGCGAGAGTGAACGCAGTCATCAAGGCGAATGGTGGGCCAATACCATACTGACTTCCAGCATTACCGATGGAGGGCGCCACGAACTTGTACTTGAACTTTTCAGCCAATATCTCCAAAACTAAGCGTTGTAGAAAGAAATGTCTTGAGTAAAAGTTGCTTGTTATTATACGGGGAAGTAGATGGTATTAGTCGTGTTTTTTCTGGAGGTTCGTTATGGTCATTTTATGGTCAATTTATTTCTTTTAAATGGCAACCTATATTTTGTATGTTGTTTTCTCATTATAAAATGGTTTATAAAACGGTGTTTATAAGGAATGTCATGAGAAATGAACATTAAGGATACAAAATATAAAATTTGGTTCCCTACTACGCTACTTAACTCAACTCTCAAACGACCATCCATGGATAGTTCAACCGTTCATTGCGCTCTTCCTACACAGTCATTCAGAGTTTTGGTTGTTATTTACGTTGGGTAAGAACAATTGCAAAGTTCTTTATACAAATGTTGTTTACTTTTTTATGATGAGTGAGAAAACAACATAGAGGTATGTTCCCATTTAAAAAAAATTGAATTTACCTTAAAATGATCTTCACAACGCCCTGCACACAAAGCAAGACTAATGGCATTTACTTCCCCCCATAATATCAAGCAACTTTTATGCAAGACATTGCTTTCTATAACGCAAGCCGCTTTAACAGAGAAAACGTTACGTGCTAGGTAGGTACGTAACGTTATGGGATCACGCCTTTAACGTGAGCTTATAGCATACATAGAGCGTTGATCACGTGATTTCGTGTTTTCAAACGCTACTACAAAAGTTACCTTAGGGCAAAACATATGACGATGGTCAGCAGTCGTGCCTTGGTATCAGAAAATGAAGATCGCTACTGGTTTATCTCCCCGCAAGTCTATATCGAAAGCCAATATAGCTGATCCGCCTGCATTCTATAAGAAATAAGTTAATCTCTGCAGTATAATGGAAAGCATAAGAAGCAAAACCAACAAATCTTCCACGAGTTCAATACTTTGATGAAACTAAATGGCCTGGCACAGAATCCGATTTAAATTATAGTAACGGTAATGAAAAACAAAACTAATAAATTGTGTCCAATCAATATTGTGGGTTAATACGCCTGGTCCCTATGCAGATCAGAGGTTAAGCCGCTTAAATCTGAAACTCGTCTACTTTTAAAATCACAGTTGAAAGAGGTCACTGAACCTGTCAGCCAAACTTTTGTTTTCTAAAATGCAAAAGAGCCGCCCCAGTGTTTTTTTTAAACTCTGCTTCTCTTAAATATTAAAATAACACTAAGCTGCAGACTCGACGTTGTGTTTTATGAATTTTTATTAGCATACATGTATATATAATTCAATGGCGAATCCTCATTTTAAGCTTAAATGATGCGCTGAAACAAAAAAAAATATATACACTTAAGCTGCTTAAGAGAACAACAGGACAGTCGTGTAGGTAGAAACTACTTTAATAACTTTAATAACTCCTATAACAACCATAGTTGTTGCGTTCTTCAGCAAAAATAGCTTTTTATTAATATCTGCGTTCTCCTCTGATTAACATTGAAACAGAATGTACCCGAGGTAATTTTATTCTGTGCTAAATTATTCTATGTTTAATCTAATATATAAATGATATATGTTTACAATGTGAAAACCATGTAAATAATAATTTCTGTATAATGTAATATTTGTCCTGTACATAATGTCCCTGTTAAACTAGGTTTAGAACGTCTTGAACTCTGCAGTTAGGGTAGAAACGTGATGTTCACATGGTCAGCGAAAACAGGATCTTTTGTGTAGAATAGAAGGATAAAGTTTTATGACTGTTTGTTTCCGCTCCGGAAGTATGGAGCGAGGCAAATATAACATAACGGCAGTTTACCATTGACTTTTAGGTTAAGCAGTTCATAGTTGATGTTCAGTAGTAGACAGTATGCAGTAGTAGACAGTACACAGTGGAAGACAGTTGAAGAGTTCGAAATACACAGTTAAAAAGTAAAAGAGTACACAGTAGTCGACAGTACACACTGGAAGACACTTGAAGTTGTTAAGCAGTTCACAGTCAACAATTGGCGCGCAAAATGGTGGCAAGTGAACAGGAACATTTATGTAGTGTTAGAATGAGGAAGTAACAATAAATAGCCATAAACCAAACATTACAGTGTGTAGTCAATTCTTCTCTAAGCTCCCAGTACCACAACTGAGATCGACGAGCTTATCAAATATCATGATAGGCAGAGTCCATGTTAAAATCACCGCTGAGAACCAACTAGCCATGGTAACAGCGGGAAGGACAACAAGACGAAGCCACGTCGGACAGAGAAAAAGGTACAGTGAATTTTAACATTAATTCTATTTCTACCACTATACCGTGTTCGACTCCAACCCGAGCGGGCATCGAACCCGGGGCTGCACCAACGGCACAGCAGTCGAAACAATATGCAGGGGTACCGACGCAACATATATGAGAAAGTATTGCAAAAGTACCGGTTTTTGCACGAAATATGTGTTTTGACCTCCCTAATAAAAAAGCACTGTCAAGCTTAGATGACAAGCGAAGATTTTCAACCTCCTTCCGGCCCGAACAACCATTCTTTCGTTAATTTCAATATTCTCAAAATCTCCCGATTACAATCAAGTTGGAGATAAATATGACTGTTTCACAGCCAGTTCAGTTCCCCACCTACTTACAAATTAACCCTTTCACTGTTATGATGGATGTATCCATCTTCCTACGTGGTAATCATCTGGGATTTGGTTTGAAAGTTCTCTATACTAGGCAACCTACTGTTTGTCTTCTGAATGATCCGTATTTGTGACTGTGACCCCATTTTGGGCTTTTATTGTGAATGTGCATGCGATTTTGGATATCGCTATTTACACAACAAATACCCCGAACATAATATGCATTTTCTACAGTTATTGCTTGCCTTCTTTAAATTTGTTATCACTGCTGAATAATGACCGTTTCACATTGGCTTTCTGTGAATGCAGGGAGGGGTACAAATCGGAACATGTACTGCGCAAGGTGTAACGTGTGCGATCTATTCGTTCAGCCCTGTGACGCAGGCACGCTACGTCCTCCATCAACGAAGCAATACCTTGGCGTCACGATTGCTACTTTTCTCCTCCTAGTTGTTTTTTTTTTATATATTGCCACGGCTGCTCGAGCATAAGATCTTAAACACTGGGTATGCGTGAGTGTATGTACAGAGAAACACGAACGCTTTATTGTAACATTTTATTCACCATTAAAATAAGACTTTAGATTTGCCGAACACTTTTAAATTCTTACGATGTTACTGTGTCTTTTCCAAGACCTCAATTACATCTGATCGTCCGACCCTCTTGCAAGATGACTCCCAGTCTTCGGAACTCGACGAGACCGTTGTTCCTCACCACACGCGCGATACAAAGATAAAAGCCTCCTAACTTCCTCTCTCACCCCTTAAACATTTCACCAAAAACTCAGCGACATGAAGCTTCTAATGACCTTCACATCCTGGCCAGTGCAACTGCACCCATTAATTCCAAGAGAAACTGGCTTCAGCAGACTTACCCTTTATACCTGGGGCTGGTCCCTAATTAGCTAAACTGTGCCTGTCTGGTCTTTCTGTCGCTTTTAACAGTCAACAATTTTCCCAATGTTTCTCCTTTTAATACATGCACTGATTTTAAATATTTTATTATTTATTTTATTTCGCTATCCTTCCAATATTATTTAGATAATTATTGACTTTATAATTTCGGCTTCACCTGCATTCACAGAAAGTCAGAGTAGCCACGTCATTCACTGCATGCTAGCACGGGGAAAGTAATCAGCTTTGAACGAATAAGATCGCAGCAGCCGAGTAGACACCTTCGGATCGGTGATTGCGTGAAATACATATGTAACAGTTAAAGGATTCACTATTATTCAAATTACTAACAGACCCGAAAAGTTACGACTGACGAATCTACGAAAGTACTGAATTCTGCATAAAATGTATGCATTTGCATGAAAATTAGATGCGGGGGGAGGATTTCACCCACAATTTTTTTTCAAGGCTTGCCTTCATTCCGAAATGTTTGCATTCATTTCTGAATTAAATATAGCATTTTAGGAACACTTACACGGTTTACTCATTTAAAAAGTTCACTGTAGGAGGAGTTTCATGAAATGCATGTAGGAGCGTTGGAGGGCAAATTTAAGAAGGCGCGAATCGACGAATTTAGGAAAAATGTTCTTCGTTTGCCATCACATGATATAATTCAGTTGCGTGGCTGGTGTTAAACATTATACATATGAATTGTGAGGCAGTAATTTTTCCCCTTAACTGATATCAATCTAATCATATAATATATATACCTAACTCTATGTGATCAAAAGTACCCCAATACACCCACAAACATACGTTTTTAATCTTAGGCGCATTGTGCTGCCACCTACTGCCTGGTACTCATTAACCGCGACCTCAGTAGTCATCAGACATCGTGAAACAGCAGAATGGGACGCTCCGTAGAACTCACGGACTTCTAACATGGTCAGGTGTCATGGTGTCACTTGTGTCAGAAGTCTGTATGCGAGATTTCCACACTCCTAAGCATCCCTAGGTCCACTGTTTCTGATGTGATAGTGAAGTGGAAACGTGAAAGGACATGTACAGCAAAAAAGCGTACAGGCCGACCTCGTCTGTTGACTGACAGAGACGGCCGACATTTGAAGAGGGTCGTAAAGAGTAATAGGCAGGCATCTATCCAGACCATCACACAGGAATTCCAAACTGTAACAGTATCCACTCCAAGTACTATGGCAGTTAGGCGTGAGGTGAGAAACCTTGGATTCCATGGTCGAGCAGCTGCTCATAAGCTATACATCATGCAGGAAAATGCCAAACGACGCCTCGCTTGGTATAAGGAGAGTCAACATTACACGATTGAACAGTGGCAAAACGTTGTGTGGAGTGACGAATCACGGTACACAATATGGCGATCCGATGGCAGGTTGTGGGTATGGCGAATGCCCGGTGAACGTCATCTGCCAGCGTGTGTAGTGCCAACAGTGAAATTCGGAGGTGGTGGTGGTGTTATGGTGTGGTCGTATTTTTCCTGGAGGGGGCTTGCACCCGTTTTTGTTTTGAGTGGTACGATCACAGCGCAGATCTGTATTGATATTTTAAGCACCTTCTTGCTTCCCACTGTTGAAGAGCAATTCGAGGATGGCGATTGCATCTTTCAACACAATCGAGCACCTGTTCATACTGCACGGGCTGTGGCGGAGTGGTTACACGACAATAACATCCCTGAAATGGCTGCACAGCCCTTACTTGAATCCTATAGAACACCTTTGGGATGTTTTGGAACGCCGATTTCGTGCCAGGCCTCACCGACCTACATCGATACCTCTCCTCAGTTTCGCAGTGAAGAATGGGCTGTCATTGCCCAAGAAACCTTGCAGCACCTGATTGAAAGTATGCCTGCGAGAGTGAACGCTGTCACCAAGACTAAGGGTGGGCCAACACCATATTGATTTCAGCATTACCGATGGAGGGCGCCACGAACTTGTACGTCACTTTCAGCCAGGTGTCCGGATACTTTTGATCACGGAGTGTATGTGTATGTGTGTGTGTGTGTGTGTAAAATATTATGTGAATGTATTTTAATTTAGAAACACAGGAGCTGCGAGGGTGAAATAAGTTGTAATCGTGGCAGAACAATAACTTAGATAGCTAAGATGTAACATCCAAAAGTTTGTAAATAGTCACGTGGGTGCAAAAATCCAATGAATATCAAACTAGAATGTTCTGCTAAAGTAGGCTTAGCCAATCAGTAAATAGAGAGATTAAATTTATAATTTTAAGCTGTGGACGCTAAGAGGCAGCGTATCCAAGCGAAGTCAGTTCAGTAGATGAAGCTCAGAGTGTACAGACGTGAAATTTTAGTGCATTGCGGATAAGATAAAAATGTAGTTAGGAACAGATAATTGTTAGAACCATAAAACACATTTCATTATATATTCGCAGAGATACATATTTCTGTGATTCATACATTTTTAACGCGAATAAATAACTTGAGAAATTCTCTGTAAACTGCAGTTTGTTAACACACATATAGAACGTAATATCTTATAGATCTATACGTAAATATTTCAGTCAATTGTGATTTGATATATATATATATTATTCAACTGCCTTGAAGTAATAAAGAAGTGAGAAACAAAAACTGTAATTTGTGTAAAGTGTGTGAAACTATTCTGCAGCCGTACCACCCTTGTTAAGAGACACTTGTTCTACCAGATATCACTGACGCAGCCGAAGCATAAATTAAAAAAAAAATCATATTTATTTAAAATTCAAATTTTTTTACGCGTAAACTTCATTATTAACACAAACACACACAAGAACACAACCTCAATCGCTAATAAACTATAGGAATATTGGGCCCTATTTTAGGCGTCATGCTAGGGACATTTCGGCCATAGTACGTGTGCTTTAAAATACTAATTCCCTTCCTACGTCGCGTCATAATCCGGTTTAATTGCTGCTTGTTTTTTATAACAGTTACATGCAACTTGACTATTATCATTCATCAATAAGCGTAATAATATACAAAAGAGGTTCATGGGTAAAACGATTTCCACATATCCGCATATCCCTTCCTTTACATTTTGTTGCTGAAACACCAAAAACAGAGTAGCTTACCTTTATGTAGCCACATAATTTGCTGCCAGAAGTTCCATAAATAGGCTTACAAATGACCTTGCCTATATAGTACATTCATTTCAGTTACACCATTAAAATAAAATAAACCTTACGAGACATTCACGTGATTTTCTAGACCCAATATCGCTTATTTTCATATCGCATGTACAAACCAAGGGCTTCTTTTTCTACCTACTTCATGAGATATTAATTGAGGTAAACATTTACAGAAGTAGTTTTGCATTATTTCGTTCTAGATGCAAGGGGTTACAGGAGATCGAAACGGTAGTCAAAACGTTCAAACTGCGAGCCGCTGTTTGCTGACATTGATATTTCCATAACCGCGAGAAATAAGAATGGCAAAACGACAAAAGTACTAAAAACTGCAAACTAATAAAAATAAATATCTCAGAAGTATCTGATGTTACCAAAAAGTTTATTTGCAATAAGTTATGTTTTAAAGTGATCTAGAGTTTTCATTTATAATGCTTTTCTCCATGTTTTATAGTTATCAGTTATACAAGATTTACAAAGTTCCTTCAGAATAAGAAGGACTTCACAGGCTATTCTCGGTAAATGTAAGATGTACATTTGATTTGACATGTAAAGATCCTATACATAAGGTATTTTAATTAAAATCATTATAACAAGTTTTGAGAAAATAAAAATATCTTAAGTTTTATTATATAAGGATAGTTTGGAGTAAAGGGATTTTTTAAAAATGTTTGTGCCACATCCTTTAGGGCAATTGAACTTAATCACATTTAGTATTTATTGATCAGTT
Source organism: Deroplatys truncata (assembly GCA_030765065.1). Lineage (NCBI taxonomy): Eukaryota > Metazoa > Arthropoda > Insecta > Mantodea > Mantidae > Deroplatys > Deroplatys truncata. The sequence goes on from CM060979.1 coordinate 182,721,583, forward strand.
TGTTTTAGATTTATGCTATTCACAGACACACACACACATGCGCGCGCACACACACACACACACACACACACACACACACAGAGCACTCGTTTTTCTAAAAACGCTTTTGTATTCAGAGGCTCCCAATACGAGCATTTCCCGTGAAACCTCGGTATCAAATTTTTGGGTGGAATACAATACTTTCTCTACCTGCTAGATAGTGGATGTACCTTTTAATGAGCTGCAAATAGCAGTAATATCTTTTGCAGTGATTTCAATAAATTAACTTTTACTTTGTACACTACGTGTAGTAAGTAGAGGTAGTATTGCATTTCACCCAAAAATTCGATTCCGAGAGTTCAACGGAAATACATGTTTTGAGGCCCCTGAAATCAAATAAAGCATAATTTTAGGAAACCTGTCCCTGTGTGTCTGTCTGTCTGCAGCCTGCCACTCTCTAACAGCATAACTAAAATGACTTTCACACTCACATGACTTTCTCTACTCTTGTACAAGCTGTTTTTACAAACGCTTATTCTCCATATGCTTCATGTTAATCGAGATATCGAGATGTTAATCTTATTGCTAATTTTCTTGTAGATGCAAGAGGAATTGGTAGGCTTTAAGTGATAGTCAAATATTTTAATAGCTGGTTGCTATGTGGAGTATTCCATTTTCTTTGCATTACCAGGACAAAAAAAATGAATAACGAATTTGAGAAAAAGTATAAGCATTGAAAAATTTAAGGGAATAACAAGCAATATATCGAAAATGGTTCACTCTACAACAAGAATGTATATGACAAATTGTGTTTTTAACGCAATCTACATTTTTTGTGTAGTAAAATTTTGTCTATCTCTTATGGTTTACCAGTTATGCAAAAGTCGTTCTCAATGGAGAATGCTTTTGGAGAGATTCCCAGAAAATTCGAGATATACATTTCATTTGTCATGAAACTATCTTAAACACATGATATTTTAATCAAAATCGTTAGAGCCATTTTTAAGAAAATTAAAATGTTCGAAAAATCTTCCATGTAAATGGTAATCTGGGGTGAAGGGATTTTGTTGAAAACCTTCGTGTCGCAAAATATCAAGTTTAGTGTTTATCCGACTGTTCGTTTCTGAATTATGCTGTTCACAGACACACACGGACATATTTCCAAAAATGCTTTTTTTGGATTCAGGGGATCTCAAAACATGTATTTCAGGTGAAATCTCGGTATCAATTTTTGGGTGGAATGCAATACTGCCCCTACTTACTATACATAGTAGGGAAAGTAATAAAGGGGATAAATACCAAACTTGGTACTTGTGTTTACTACCTTCTAAGGATGCGACAATAAGATTTTCAGAAATTCACTGAACTACCCTTCACTGGAACATTGTTCGAGAATATATATCTTGAATTTTCTGGGAATGTCCCCAGAAGCCCTCTTCATTCTGAATGACTTTCGCATAACTGTTAACCGTAAGAGATAGACAAAAGTTTACTGCATAAAGAATGTAGATCTCGTTAAAACACACAATTTATGTCATATACATTTTTTTTTTGTGTGTTTGGAGGGAACTATTGCCGAGATATTCCTTGTTATTTGTTTGGATTTTCCAATACTTATACTTTTTCTTAAATTGGAATTCGTTATTCATTTTATTATGTCCTGCTTTTTTCGCCAGAATGGAATACTCCACATAGTCACCAGCTCTTAAAATATCTGACTATCGCTTAAATCCTACCATATTCCCCTTGCATCTACAAGAAAATTAGCAATAAGACAATTTCTGCAAAGGTTCATCTCGATCAACATGTAGAAGATGGAGAACAAGCATTTTAAAAAATAGTTTGTACAGGAGTAGAGAAACTCATGCAAGTGTGACATCTCAGATGTTTCTACCTTTTCTAGTACGTACAGTAAGTAAGGGAAGTACTGCATTCCACACAAATATTCGATATCGATATTTCACCGGAAAGACATGATTTGAGGTGCCCTGAATCCAAATAAAACATTTTTGGAAGCATGTCGGTTTGTGTGTCAATCTGTCTGTGTGTCAGTCTTTGAACAGCATAACTCAAAAACGAAAAGTACGATAAATAGCAAACTTAGTACTTATTACTACCTTCCAAGGATGCGAAACAAACATTTTTTAAAAATAAATCTCCCCAACCCAGACTACCCTTTACATGGAACATTTTTCGAAAACATTGAGTTTCTCAAAAATGGCTCTAACGATTTTGATTAAAATATTATATGTTTAAGATATTTTCATGGCAAATGAAATGTATGTCTTGAATATTCTGGGAATGTCCCCAAAAGCCCTCTTCATTCTGAATGACCTTCGCGTAACTGCTAAACTGTAAGGGATGGACAAGATTTTACTATACAAAAAATGTAGCTCTCCTTAAAAGATACACATAGCAACAGCTCTTAAAATATTTGACTAGCACTTATAACCTACCATATTCCCCTTGCACAATAAGAAAATTAGCAGTAAGATTAACACCTTATATCTCCATTAAAATGAAGTAGATGGAGAATAAGTAAAAAAAAATCTGATATGCTTCACTCACATGACTTTCTCTACTCTTGTACAAACTATTTTTACAAAATCATATTCTCCATCTATTTCAGATTAATGGAGATAAACATTTGCAGCAACGATCTTTTGAGATGCAAAGAGAATTACATTGTACACATAGCGACCAGTTCTAAAAATATTTGACTATTGCTTAAGGCGTACTATGTTCCCCTTTCTTTGTATTTACAAGGGCAATATAGAAATACAGTAGCCTTTAAGCACATACATATCTCTTAATAGCTGGTTGCTAGGTGCAGCACCATTCCCTTTCCCACAGATTAATATTCTTTGCATATCCAAGACAAAAAACTGAATAACGAATTCGCATTTCAGAAAATAAGTATTGAAGACTTTAAGGGAATAACAAGCAATATCTCGAAAATGGTTCACTTTAACAAAAAAATGTATATGACATAAATTGTTTATTTTAATGCGATTTACATTTTTCGTGCAGTAAAATGTTGTCTATCTCTGATGGTTTACCAGTTATGCAAAAGTCGTTCACAATGAAGAATACTTTTGGAGACATTCCTTGAAAATTCGAGATACATATTTTATTTGTCATGAAAATATCTTAAACATATGATATTTTAATTAAAATAGTTAACAGCCATTTTTGAGAAAATTAAAATTTTCGAAAAATGTTCCATGTAAAGGATAATCTGGGGTGGGGGATTTTCTTGAAAACCTTCGTGTCGCATCTCTGGAAGATACTGAACCTAAATACCAAGTTTGGTGTTTATCCGACTGTTCGTTTCTGAGTTATGCTGTTCACAGACAGACAGACAGACACACACACACACACACACACACACACACACACAACCACACTCACGGACATGTTTCCAAAAATGCTTTTTTGGATTCAGGAGGTTTCAAAACATATATTTCCAGTAAAATCTCGGTATCGAATTTTTGGGTGGAATACAATACTTCCCCTACTTGCTATACTTAGTAGAGAAAGTCAAGTGAGTTCAACACATGAGATTCTTTTCTTCCGGAATTATTAAATTTTACTAAGGACTATTTTAACGACAGTAAAGAATTTTACAATTTTACTAAAGAATTTGCACTACAGCTATGCAAGAATTTGAGCGCTATCTATTTTAAAATTTTCGATATAATAAATATGAATAGCATATTAATTAATAAGGACTTAAAGTTTATTATTTGCCAGAAGTGAATTTAAAGTGCAGCAGAAATACGAGAAAGTGCTTTAATGTTAGCAATCCCTCAGTAGCGTCCAACTACGAAGAGCTTTTTTTTCTCTTTTTTCCGTCCTACTGCTGCGACAATGGAACAATAGAACGGCGACTTCTGGTGAATGAAAAGAAAAAGAAAGTTGTAAGCCGTTACGGTATTTTAGGGGTCTTATTAACAAGAACTTTGCACATGTCAGGAAAGTTCCAGATAAAGAGGCGGAGACTATTCTACCTCCAGATAGTCAGAGGCGGCTCGTAATGAATGCAGCATTATTAAGGTTACAAATTTTTAACGTTCTTAGCACTGCAAAAACCACATCTAAAACCAAAAGCTCTCATAGGTTGCGTTTTTAGTATTACCATAGCTATAATAGTGTATACTCCAACTGAAAAGCGAGACGTAATGACCTAAAACTAAAGTAATCTCTGTTTGGCATTAGGGTGAGATGTTGAATCTGCTATGTTCGTTAGATTACCCCAGAAACTACTTACGATATCGGACCAAAAGTTTTACAGGGTATAGATGCATGTCTTCTAAAATCACTATCTACTTTTACACAATAAACATGGTTATTTAGGAGGGTAGGATTATTTTTAAATATACCATTTTTTGATTAACATGTATCAGTAATTATTTCTTTGAAAAATACCAACCAAGTTATTATCAACGAACTAATCCACAATAACACTTAAAAGAATTTGCTTCTGTTATGATTTTTATTTCAGTTATCTTTAATACCTTCTGATAAAATGGGTAATTTATACCAGAAAGTGTCATTCATAGAAAAATCTGTCCAAATAAAAAATGGAGAAAATAACTCTCATATATTTGTAAACACAGAAAATAATATGGACTGAGCACACAGAACCTTCCATACTTAATAGCAGTATTGAGCTGCTACATTTGTTCTAAAATACTAATTTTTAGAGCAAAACTTCCCCTAAAGGAAGGGATAAAGTTTACCTCTTTACTTAAAGTGTGAAGAAGATATTAGATCTCTCTTTGAAGAGATGCACGATTCACAATACAAAATGGCAGCACCATTTCTAAAAATATATTTAAAATATAAGTATTGTGCTTACAGTATTGATATATAACATTAAAGAGAAAATTCAAGTTAACAAGACCGTATAAAAAGCTACAAATGTAATTTTTGGAAATTTGCATCATTTAGATTTCCCCTTAATCTACAAGGTAATTTACGATGTTCAAATATTTCACATCCTCCCATATCAGTAAATATTTCGTGCAAGTTGCGATTCTAAAGAATAACATTTCACTAAATATAAAAAAAGAAAAAATGGAGCTACTGTTCCTAGCTTTCTCGAACGTTTACTTTTCAATATGGTTTTCTAGAAGGAGCTCTAATTTAATTATGTTAATGGTTTGTGGCTTGTTTATTTACTTGAACAGCTCTGAATAACCATTAACTCAAAAATATGACGTTTAATAGCTTAAATTACTTTTATTTTTTCTACTACGTATAGTAAGTAGGGGAAGTATTGTATTCCACCCAAAAATTCGATACCGAGATTTCACCGGAAATAGATGTTTTGAGGCCCACTGAATCCAATAAAGCATTTCTAGAAACATGTCCGTCTGTGTGTGTGTGTGTGTGTGTGTGTGTGTGTCTGTGTCTGTCTGCCTGTCTCTCTGTCTGTCTGTCTGTCTGTCTGACTGTGAACAGCATAACTCATAAACGAACAGTCCGATAAACACCAAACTTGGTATTTAGTTTCAGTATCTTCCAGAGATACAACACGAAGGTTTTCAAGAAAATACCCCCACCCCAGATTACCCTTTACATGGAAAATTTTTCAAAAGTTTTAATTTTCTCAGAAATGGCTCTAAAGTTTGATTAAAATATCATATGTTTATGATACTTTCATGACAAATAAAATGTATATCTTGAATTTTCTGGGAATGTCTCCAAAAGTATTCTTCATTGTAAAAGACTTTTGCATAACTGGTAAACCATAAGAGATAGACAAAATTGCACTATACAAAACATGTAGATCGCGTTAAATTACACAATTTGTCACATACATTTTTTTTTATTGAGTGAATCATTTTCGAGATATTGCTTGTTATTCCCTTAAATTTTCCAATACTTATACTTTTTCTTACTTTTTCTCAAATGGGAATTCATTATTCATTTTTTTATGTCCTGGACATGCAAAGAGAATGAAATGCGCCACATAGCAACCAGTTCTTAAAAGATTTGACTATCGGTTAAAGCCTACCATATTCCCCTTGTACCTACAAGAAAATTAGCAATAAGATTAACATCTCAATTAACATGAAGCATACGGAGAATAAGCGTTTGTAAAAATAGTTTGTACAAGAGTAGAGATAGTCATGTGAATGTAACACATCAGATTTTTTTCTCTGATGCTTAAGTGAAAATTACTTTTATGTTTACATAAAGGTCCCCTTAGGTGAGATAAATTGGTGATGTAGGAAGATTTTAGCACTCCAGACAAAAGTTGACGTAATATACCTACGAAACCTACGGGGTGAATGGATAAGGTGAGTAGTTAGAAACGGTGGCTAGATCTGTTGGCGGCAACCACAACGCAGGGGATCTCCTAAAGATCCTGAGTAGAAAAATTTCTTTTGTCAAAGCATAACTTCCGCCATACACCACATCTCACCCTCCACTGCGCCTGACCCTCCGACCTGAAGATTAATTGAAACGAGAGGGAATGAGAAACGAGTGGTACAAAAACCTCATCGAGTATTTGGCTAGCGGCCAGGGAAAACCGCGGAAAGGGGGAAGGGGTGGGAGCCTTTGGTAGGTTAGTCGGTTTGAACTTGAAGACCTAAGCCAATAGGTACTAAATTCCTTTCTGCGCTTCCCTTGGGTGGATTCTAAAATAGCCAATGAGTTCTATTAATATAATCTACGCGCTACTATTTTCATTATCTATGTGGTACAGTGATCTAAAGGATTTACGTGGTTATATGTCAACTCGCGCGGTGGTGATAGAGTAATTGGCGAATGATTGGTAGCTGAAACCGGAATATTTATGTAATACCTCCCCTTCGTCTGCCACAAATCCCCACCTGCGGCCTCTGACATTGAGCCGCCTTGGTGAGGAGCAAGAGGTCTAACTACTCGCCCATGGCTCTCGTTATGTGTGTTTGTTTCCTCTTAGAACAATAATTTTGTTAAGCTCCTTGATATTAATAACCAATCGTAGATACCCTTAGTTTAGTTTGAAAGGAGAGGGGCAGGACTGCGACCTTTGCAGATCTACTGCAAATCGCCAGTGTAGTTATCAGCAATCTAGTAGTCTGAAGTTCACAATGAGCCCGAACGAATTGGTTGAAAGCTCCTCCAATTTTCGAAATTTACTCCCAAAACTAACTGCTCTTTGCTGGTTACGCCACAAAAGATGGGCAGCTCTCATCTGCCTGTTGACAACGTCTGCAGGCAGGATTCACTTGCTGTCCAATCCTATGTGGAGTTCTCCGAGAGGATATTGTCATGTATAAAGGCCCTTTGCCGATGAGAGTCTTCCTTTCCCTGCTTAATTTCAGCAGTTCTCGTGGCCTCTTATATCCGTATGAGAGTTTAGGAGTGCCTGTACCCTACAGATGAGTTTTAGAATGTCTCCTGTTCTCTGAGCAAACAGTCATAGCCAGCTTAACCGGTCCTGATGACAGCCCCATTGCTGACTCAGGTCCAATAAAAGGCCGCTCAGTTCCACTCTTATCACCTACATTTGCTCTTTCAATTCCCAGACCCCACATACCCTGGCACCCACCTCGGCTAAACTGAACTATGGGTAGCCAGGGAGGGACTCAGACCTTCTAAAACTGACTTCTTAACCAAGTGGTTATGGAGTTCCTTCAGACCAATACACTTATATCAATATTCGCAGAAATAGCAGGAAAAGTACCTGATACTTTTGGTTCCTTAAGTACTCACCCACACAATTAATCGCCTAATTTATGAAGAAGTGATATTTGTCTTAAGCGGCCGCATAATTTTAGATAAGCGTAATAATGAAATTCCCTTTTCTAAAATAACTATTTAATAACATAAAAGTCCACCGTTTTGGGGTTAAGTAAGAAAACAACCCGTAACTCAACAGGAGGGGAGAAGTTACACTCTATGACCTCCGCAAGATCATCGGTGGCAACATTACCACACCAGAGGATACAAAAAAGAAATGGTTACGCTAACAGTACACAAAAACATTTTCGGGCATTGGTTCCTGTTTATAACATTATTTATGTCTCCACTGGCCCTATCTGGACGTAATCGACCATTCTGCTCAAAAATAAAGGAAATCCTTTAAAAAATTTATGAGAGCGTTTGGTATCCATAAGATTCACAACGTAATTTAGCAATAAAGAAATAAGGACCATTCGGAGGTTTCGGGGCTAACTGAAAACTTCACTTTATATGGCTTTGCAATATTTAAACGGAATCCCAAAGGAAGAAGTAAATATCTCAGATATAGATGTTCTTGCTATAAAATAGTTTCCGATATTTCATCTTCTGTTCTGCTTAGTTATTACATTGAGACCATCTGCATTGCTATGATACACACGCTTTGTTTTTACCTTTGTAGGAATGCCTTGCTAATGAAAACTAAAGTCCTTCTCACAGGTGCTGCATATTTAAGCAGTTGAAAAACACATTACAAGCATTGCAAACTCCTACTTATCCTTAAACCAATAAACAGCTGGAATTAAGCTTCCTAGTAAATGTCGCTTATGTGCACAAATTAAAAAAGAAACAAACGTGTAGACCGAATATGCAGATATGTACCGAGAAACTAACAAATTTACTACTTTATTTATAAGGGTAAAAGATATAGACCAAGTAATGCTCCGTCCCATACAACTTTCGAAATAGGCAACTCCTTCAGTCTTCTGAAACCGATTGGGTCCGGATTCCTCTGCTTGTGTGTTATGTGGTAGCCATGCAAATTCTGCCTGCTGTTTAAACACCTTATCCATTCCAAAAACATGCAAGATTGCCTGCTGTTGCGATGCATGTGGGTGTAATATGATAAAGACAACAGGTTCTGCAACGCAACTTATGATGATAGCTAACGCTTTAAACCACGACAAAGAGTATGCCACGAATATTAAGTGCAGAAGTACGGTTTATGCGTACGGTCCACTGTGACTGAACGAGAGTTGTCCGGGGGGGGTCCCTGGTCCAAAACTTCGGTTACTCATGCATTATACTCAATATACTTAATAATATAATATATAACTGAACATGCCAAATAAACAGAGATTACTTAAGTCATGTATTACATATAGGTTCTCCAAAAACGTCACAACACGAAACGTTATATATAGTAGCTATTCAGAGGGGCACCCAAATCATTACACAAGGCATCTCTCCTCCTCTATCGGTCTCTCAAGGGTAGGTAGGGGCGGGTAAAACGCTGAGCAGAAACTACTGAAAAGTAGTAAATAGGAGAAAGTATGAATTATGCGTCTTGTATGGTGCATAAGTTGTATTCAACTTTTGCATAGTTTGAAAGACTCGGGAAAATTTATGGCTTGTATAGCGCTTACTTATAGCGATAATTTAGTAAATTAATTTCTGTTCGTATTTATGGTCGTTTTAGAGCTTTAAGCTTCTATGGTTTAACTAAAAGCTCTTCTTGTTCTTCGCCCCACGGCATAGGCAGCATAATGCCCTTTACGTCTCACAGTGTTCCTTCCACCTCCTTCTGGGGCGGTTAACATATCTCCTTCCTTTTGGTTGATACTGGAATACTACCTTGAATCTGCCATTGTTTGAGCAATTTGCATTGATTCGTTACGATATTTTTCAATTTTGCTATTTATTGAGTGTATATTGATTTCTGTTTTTATATCTTCATTTCGTATTTGGACTAACATTGTGCATCCTTTCGTTTTCCTTAAAAAGATCATCTCTGCACTTTGTAATCGGCTTTTCATTTTCCTTGTGATAACCCATATCTCACTTCCGTAGAGTAGTGTAGGAATCGCTATTGTTTTATTAAACTTTAGCTTTGTTTGATAATATATTTAAATCTTCCGGGCTGAAAGGCCTAAGGGTAAAACTGTTTACACCCGACGTTTCGGTTAGCTCTTTGGTTACCCTCTTGAAGATGGCAACCAAAAAGTTGACCGAAATTTCGGATGTAAATAGTTTTACCCTTACACCACGACCTTCCAGCCCGAAAGATTTTAATGTTCTTTAGATTAACTCCGGCCGTGAAATCCTTCGCAATTATTTATTTTTGTTTCCTTTCTTGTTATATTTCTCAACGTCCTATGTATAGTTCCGCATATCATTTACTAATGTCTCTTTCAGTTCCTGCCACATGGCTGAAATTACATCCTAAATAATTAAACCCCATTACTTGTTCTAACGATTTATTTTCTAACATGAGTTTTGACATTACGATATCAGGCCTTATGACCAGGCAGTGAGGTTTTAGTAAGTAAACCATCAAGTTAAAAACGCACCAAGGGTTGGTGGCGAGAGAAGTTGGAAGCGCTTGTGACCTTGTAGTGTTCTGAGTAAACAAATATGATGTAGAGTTTGAAGACAGTACATCCTAATTTGATAGCAGGTGGACCAGAATTAAGGAGCATTAGAAGTAAAAAAGCCATGTAAGTTTAGCTATTGGTAGTGTGCAATAAAGTTATCTCATGATTTAATTAAGGCATCAATCTACAGATATCCCAGTTACATGGTCTTTGCTTTTACATTGAAAGCTGTAAATCTTTAAATCAATATCCGGTCTTATGCGTATGACACAGATGCTCAAAAAATTCTGATCAGCTGAGAAGGTTGAAAGTCTACTTTCCTCATTGTTCCTTTCTAATAATGTCACGTGTTCACCGTATTTTATTGAATTACAGGTTGTTTAACATGAGGATTTAAATATCCTTTGAGCCTTAATTGTGCATCTAATTGTTTCGCTATTTATGCAGGTGTTCCATGCCAAATACTGCTACAAACGATGTTTATTTTGATGATGCTTTTTATGTATGAACGCTTTTTTACTTTAGACATATTACCACAGCTTTCCACTGGTCTATATATTGTGAATTTGTCTATTTTTTTCTACTGCCATTCAATTTTCAATGACACTTCTCTCAGTTCCTACCTGTCACTCCTTTGTTTTGTCTAGTACACTTCACTAATGTCACTGTGGTGTTCACTTGGTTCACTATATTGTGGCATGTGCACAGATAATATGACAAGACCCTCTGGGCACCGAAGTTAGAGACGGCAGTTTGTCTGTGAGTAGGGGTGAGTCAGGGGAACTAGTGTCAAGGGAGGGGATAGCGTTACTGACGCCCGAGTTTGGCGTGGGTTTTTGTAACAGTCAGCAAGTAAGCTTCGTGTGAGACAGACGGGAAACTGCTAAAGCACGATGTCCTCGTCGGCAGACAATGGGCAAAGGAATGTAAGTATCTAAATTCATCCATTTTTATATAATAAATAACCATCCATCCATTCTCTTTTTATATTAATTATGGTAGTGTAGTGTCCTTCCCTACCCCGTAAGCCAGGTATTATGTTGGAATAGCCATTATTTTTGGTTCTTTCTTTAGTTACGTCCCTCGTCGTAGCCTCGCATTTGAAGTTCTTGTTTGATCTACCGATGCCTCTTTACCTAACCAAGTTCAGCTACAAGCTACGTCTAATGACCTTTTTGTGAGACAGACGTTGCAAGAGATTCAGAAGGCACGGGAGGTTGCTGTTGCTAACATTACAAAGCAGCAGGTGAAGCAAAAAGAAGCATTTGGTGCTAAACACAGAGATGTGGTTTATAATGTAGGTCAATTAGTTAAAGTTTTCACTCCTATTAGGAAGAAAGGTAAATGTACAAAGTTGCTACATAGATATTTTGGCCCTTTTGAAATTATCCGACAGATCACTCCCGTTACCTACCTTGTTGGTCGACCTCATGCTCCCCGTACCAAACATCAGAGTGTTCATGTGTCACGCCTTTACCCTTACTATGATCCTGTGGGTCTTTATAGACTGTAGAGTCTGAGTTTGTGATGCTTAATTAAGCTTTGCTTTTTAGGAATGTGTGATATGAATGCCTCTGCTAAATTAAAAGTGTATTATTATTTTGGGTGTACCTTAAATTTTGAATTATGTTTTGGGAACTGCAAATCATTTGTTTTGTTGTTGTGTCATGCTGCAGGAATGTGTTTCATGTGTACTATATGCTTAATTGAGCTTTCATTTTCAGGAATGTTCTGTGACAATATTGTTTTGAGTAATGATGTGATGTTGTTTTGTTGCATTCGATTTGATTTGATATGATTTGATTTGATTTGACTCGACTTGATTTTGGGTTTCATAATGATGCTGTGATTTTTATTTGCAGAAAATTGTTGCATGAATAGTGTGTGTATGTATGTGTGTATTTGAGGTTATGTGATATATGTGAGATTTGCCTCGGTGGGAGTGCCAAAGAGTAACCCCGATGGCGTAGTGTGAGGTGATGTGAGAAATATGAGTTGAGATTTGCCTCGGTGGATGTGCGTAAGAGTAACCCCGACGGTGCTAATGTGAGAGATGAGATGAGGTCAGCTTCGGTGGAAGTGCCAAAGAGTAACCCCGATAGTTGAAGTGTATGAATGCGTTGATTTTTCAGGAGGGCTACATGTACCTGGAAAGTTGATGTGATGTGATGATTTCAGAGGTTTGGCTTATTGGTGTTGCTGTAACGTGCCCAGTATAGCGTGTGTGATGAATTCACACGAGAGATTAAATGGATGGAAGTGATTGTAATGTGAATTATTTTTTTTTCTGTTTATGCAACAAGTTTATTACCATCTTAGATAGCAAATTTTAATACCAACTGTTTTCCAGCTTAATTTTGATTTGGAGGATATGGATGCAACAGTATAATGTCATGTTATTTGTGTCATTCCTGAAATATTAATGTGATTTCTTGAAGGTTATGCCTATGTTAGATGTTTTGAATTTACAGCATGTTAAATGAGACACGTCAGTGAAGATGTTTTGTTTTGCAGAGAAAAAGTGAAACTTGAGATAAAGATGATGATGATGATGATTATGATTGAGTTGATGATAATAATGAGATGGGGAAGATAGTACTGTGGACGAGAAACTGTATTAGTGACAAGAGTATGACAATAGTAGTTGAAAGCATGTCACGTGGTGTAGTTTGGAGATGTATTGTGGATGTAGTTTGTAGTAATGCATACAGTAGTTTTGAGTATTTAGTTAAGTGAGTGTTGTGTGTAATTTGGGCCATGGTCAGTGTGAATGAGTTCATTTCATTGTCATGTGTGATTGTCTTGTAAGTGCACTTATTTTCTTTTGTTAGTGATACCAGCTGGTCATTAAGAGTTAATATTGGGATCCCAAATAAGGTTATGTTTTTTTCTGTCATGTTATTGTATGAAAAAGTCACTGTTCTTGATATAATGTTAATGTATTCTGAGTCTGTTTTAATGTTCTATTTGGATTGTGAAGCATTGTGAGTTAAGTTTTGGATGGCAACTCTCTATAAAATTTAGTTCTTATGCCAATTTGTACTTATTTTTTTTCTGTCTCTTTCTTTGCCCCATGTCAAAAGAATTTTAGTGCAAACTTTTCAACCTTTAAAATATTTAATTGTACATGACATACCGTTCTTTTTATGTGTGATTGTTTGTTGGAGCACCCTTTTTACTGTTTGGTGGTTTTGTTGTAGTATTTTGCTGATGGCGGAGCTCGAGAGGATCACAGGAGTATCCCCGTGGTACACCAGAAGTCAAGAAACACCACAGGGAAGCTGTCGGGCAGCCACTACACTGCCGTGGCATAAGGAGCCACTATTTTGGGGGGGCAGTCCAAGCCAGCGACTGCCCACCCTGTTGTCATCACCAGAGACCTGCAGTGATAATTCTACACCAGGACAAATCGTCGTTGTGGGCACTTTATAAAATCACCCACAAACAGTTTCAAGGGACCATCAAGAGCAGTTGCAGTGTAGTGTGCGTGTGAACTGAGGCAGCGTGGTGTGTGTGCGTGTGCGGGGTGCTCAAGCATAAGTGCAGTAACAATATTATTCGATAGCACTCAAGATTCTCGAGACTCCACTACGCCCAGTAATATTCTTTGTCGTCGTCTGGGTGTTTATCACACATGTGTATTTTCTTTTGTATGTCATTTTTTTGTTATTTTAATGTCTCTTATTGTATTTGTTTGCCTTGTGTCGACGAGGGCGTCGATCTCGGTGGCCAGGGGGAGATGTGGCATGTGCACAGATAATATGACAAGACCCTCTGGGCACCGAAGTTAGAGACGGCAGTTTGTCTGTGAGTAGGGGTGAGTCAGGGGAACTAGTGTCAAGGGAGGGGATAGCGTTACTGACGCCCGAGTTTGGCGTGGGTTTTTGTAACAGTCAGCAAGTAAGCTTCGTGTGAGACAGACGGGAAACTGCTAAAGCATGATGTCCTCGTCGGCAGACAATGGGCAAAGGAATGTAAGTATCTAACTTCATCCATTTTTATATAATAAATAACCATCCATCCATTCTCTTTTTATATTAATTATGGTAGTGTAGTGTCCTTCCCTACCCCGTAAGCCAGGTATTATGTTGGAAGAGCCATTATTTTTTGTTCTTTCTTTAGCTACGTCCCTCGTCGTAGCCTCGCATTTGAAGTTCTCGTTTGATTTACCGATGCCTCTTGCAAGTGAGTAGCTCCCATCTGTATTTGTAAAATAATTTAAAGAGAGGCATACACTTCATTAAGAGAACTAGTTCATATATACATCACTTCACTTCCTTCGTGACGCAGCCTCTTTACGCCGGACGGTTCACTTCACTCGGGGGTCGAACACAAGTTCTCCACAACCGTCGCTCTGCGATAGCACTCGCTGCACGTCACAGAAGCCTTACCAATTCCTCTTCATGTTGCACCAAAAACGCAGTCGCTAACTCGCTCGCACACTGACTGATTCAATTCCACCGACGCGCACTCGAGTCGCAACTTGACACGCCTGACTTCTCACCTCAGCACTGATTGACTGCCCGCGAGAGCGCTCGCTGATATAGGCAGTGGAATCTTCCATAGAATCTTCTCGAACTCTCTAGAACTATTTCGACCCACTTTCTGAAGAAGAGGAAGTTAAAGCTTCCAGAAGGTTCTAATTATTTCCCGATAGCGCGCCCGGTGTTTATGCTGGCATGCGGCGTTATCACTGTTTACTCGGACCGCTCGGTGGCAACCTCCTGATAACCTTGGCCCATAACTATTGTATCACAATATTGTTATACACCGGGGTGAGGCCGAAAGGTTTGCAGCTGAAATATTAAATTTAGTTACCCAGGCATAAACATTAAGGGACGTAACTCAGAGGCGGCGAGAGATACCAAGAACTTGCTGCACAAAGCTAAAGCGGGCAGGGATCTTTAGAGCACTAAAAATACATAACTTCACATTTACCTATGATTTATTATAATTAACAAAGTTCCCTACATTATACACAAAATATTACAAATGAACACTGGGGGAGATGTCCCACGCACACACACACACAACCATGCCCTCTGAAGACCTACACTAAACTGATGCTACTCCCAGACCCACGTTATCAAACAAAGAGGCTCTTCCCTCAACCTGCCTTCACCCCCCTTGACTAGGAATTGGAGGGAAGTATGTTGCGTCGGACAAGAATTCAAAGTTACAAACAAAACAATCAGCTCAACAATATATTATACACAGCAATAATATGTCCGGAACGACAATACACACATGCGCTACAATATACATAGAATAAATGGAAAGGCGCAACGAAACAGTTGAGTTGGAGAGGAAAGTGCCCATCACAATACCCAACGTCGCTGTTACTGCGTGCGGTAACACGATTACTCTGTTTACTTACTAAAACCTGATAACACACACTGTGTTCTTTTCCCCAAAAACTCATTACATTAGATTTCTCAGTTGGTATTTTAAGGTCATATTACTGACATAACCGATTCAAGGAGTGTAGTGCGTATTGTAATTCATCCTCAGTCTCTTGAATTAAAACCACGCCATCTGCATATAATAAAATATTTAATTTAAATGTGCGTGTATTATTGTTTCTGTCCTCCAGAACTTTTACCCAAGCATACGTGTTTATTATATTACCCTTGGATGGTAACTGTGATTGATGTTTGTGGGCTGTCTGTAGACTACTGGTTACCAAAACCCGAATTATAAATGACTGGCGGACCAAAAGGTATAAAATTATTAGATATATTCTATGTATAGCACGAGTAATTATGTATGCGAAGCATGTCTGTACTACTTGAGTATCTGATTTGCTCCCCAGTCAAATCTGCGATGAAATGCCAGTGCGTTACGCAATGCCTGTGCATTTTATGTGCTTCAAAAAACTATAAAGGCAGACGTTGTAACTAACCTCTAAACGAGACTCACATGAATTAAAAATAATATAACATGTCTGTACTTCCAGGGTTTTAGAGATCTACAACATCGTGACAACTGTCATCACTACTTGGTAATTAAAACGGGAATGCCATGCAACTCTGTCATGCAAAGTGTGAAATTGTTGCTTGCTGCATTTTAGTGAAATGCATACTATGTAATTTTATGATTAACATGTACGTCAAACAGGCATTATCTGTCCACATTTGCAAGGCATAACATAAAATCATATTTGACAGGAGCTACAAAGATATGAAATTGTAATTTTCCATGCATGTTAAATGCTGTTTAATGAATGATTCTGCAATTTGTATTAACTTATTGTAATTATTTTAGATTTTATAAATATATTAATATACTGATATTTTATTTTCCGCACATCCATTTTCTTCATGTTTATGGTCGTCCCCCGTGGTGTAGTGGGTATCATGCTAAGCCTCTAGTTCCCGAGGTCGCGGGTTCAAACCCGGCGGAGGGTGATGGATTTTTTTCGGGTATAAAAATCCTTAGCATGGTTTCCTTCGGAAGGGAAGTAAAACCGTTGGTCGTAGATTTACGGCACGTAAAAGAACCTCAAGCCTGATAAAGAAACCTCTGAGCAAAATTACCGGTCTTTCACGCCCAATATAGAATGCGACGCTAAGGACCACAGCAGTTAAAGAGCGTCCATAAATAAACCTGAATTTAATTTATTTTGTTTCATGTTTAGGAATACGTTTCTCAAGAACGAGCAAACATAGAAGCTTGAAATTTTTCGTGAAGCTGTAGCTCATACTTAAGTTTAACCGTTAAAAAGTTCATAGATGTAAATAAAAAATGTTACAGTTTAAGCATACTTATTTTCAAAATTTCAATTCCAAGGAATACGTTTTTTATCTTAGCTTATATTGTTAAATATAGTTTACTACAGTATGATATGACTTTCTAAATGTCACGTATAAATTTGATTCGCCCATGATTTAAGATACCGTTCTTCAGGTGGAAGGACGAAGATAAGAAAGACGTTTTAACAATTGAAAGAACTATCACTCATTAAGTATTTGTAAAAATGCCCAAAAAGGGTAAATGAACGGTGTAAAGAAATGTATCGTGCTTAAAAATAATTAAATGATTTGGTGTGTCATACTCACATCTTGAACAAACTCTCCATCCAGAAGAAACTTCTGTGTGAACTTACGAAGAAACAGCTAGTTTATGAGGACATCGCCAATAATTCTGCTGTTCTCAAAGACCGGAGGATTTACTTAATATATAAGAAGTGGGCGAGTCTTGCATGATAATTATTGTGAGGCTAAATTATTTTTTTATAAGTCCTTCACCTACTTTTTAAAGCCCGGGTTGCCACGAGTGTTGATGACAGCGGTACATTAGAAGCTACTTCTGGCTGAAATTTTGTGACTTTCTTGTTGGAACATGCCGCCACTGGTGACCAACATGATTAATGAACCGTCAGGACTTAGATGCAATTCACGAAGACGGAAATTTAATACGTACCTAACTGCTCTGATTTTCTCCTCCCTGCCACTTGCTGTTCCATCAGCAATCCTTAACGGATATGAAAGGATAAACAGCGAGAGAGCTTCTGAACATGATTTATCTGTACTGAGTGGAACATGGGTTTATAACCTGTAATATTTTCTTCGCAACATCTTGGTTTCTAGGCAATTCTTTACTCTTGGAGCCATTATCAGCTTTCTAGTCATAAGACTGACGTGTATAGTTTGCTCAAGCTCTGTTTTGTAGATATTACAGGGTTTATGTGTTTTTCCCCTTATTTGCGAAGATATCCTCTATAGAATCGGGGTTTATGATTGTAACTTTCATTTGTTTGAGCTAAACCGCATTTTTTCATCTGAAATGAATTATTTTAAAGTAGTAATTTAAGGCATGAATGGAGAAAACCTTTCCTGAGAGTCACTCTTCTTAAAGCAGAACTTATCTCGCTAAAACGATCGTACATTTTTGATTTGCATAATTTATTTTATTTTTATTTTCTTTCTTTATTGCTTCATTTGTAATGCTGCTTTCTAATTTCTTCATTCTGTTTTCGGTTTAGTGCCAATTTTGTATGATATGTGTTTCGTGGGAACACCAGGTGAAGGCTGTGTGCAGGATACGAGTGCTGTCTCATCTTCTTCTGTTTGGTTTCCCAGGTGGCTTATCTCTCGCGCACCGAGGTTAACTTCTGAGTTTAGCTGCCTAATCCAGGAACTTGTTCTCCAGACTTCTGTGCGCCTAGCTAAACAACATTGACGAGTTATTTCTAAAGACATGTAGCCGTTTCTAGGGCAAAGTACCTGTACTTTTGTTAATTCTGGTCGTTTCACTTTTCGGTTTTCGTCCCCCTAAATTGTTTTAAGGGACACTGGGACTGAAATTCCTATTTTCTATGTTTCTATAGCTATTGCATTTAAACTTTGTACACATATGTTAACTTATATTATAAACTATCGTGCAAAGATTTAGCATTCTATGATCAATAGTTTTGATTAAATTAATTTTTTTATTGTTAACATAATGTGGTTTTATAATAGCATTAGAATTAATCCTTGCGCATCAGAAAATAATATACTTGAATTATTTTGACATCTTCTAATTCCTAGTGATTTTAAGGCAACTTCTGTCTCTGCCAGAACAGATATTACTTTTAGTAAAGTAATTTTTATTGTGTGTTCATGAGCATTTAATGCAATTTTTTTAAGATATTTTTAGTTTTAGATTTCTTTTTCAGCCAAACTAAGTATCCAATCTTAACACCTGAGACTGAATTTATATACATGGAGAACATTGTGGAAAAGATCAAGTTCATAGCACAAAATCTAATGCGACAGGTGTAGGTAGATATTGTACAAAAAATGTAAACTGGAGAAAAATAAACCTTTCTAAAAGCATGCACCATGAGTAAGATTCACATTGCCTCACTAAATTAAAATTGACAGTTTCTAATTCGTAGTGATTGTAAGCCCAACTTCAGTCTCTGCCTGGAAGAAACAGCTATTACTTTTAGTAAAATAATATTTTGTGGGCTCATGAGCATTTAATTCAATTTTTTAAGACATTTATAGTTTTAGATTTTTTTTCAGCCAAACTAAGTGTCCAATCTTAACACCTGAGACTGAATTTATATACACATATATGGATAAATTGCAGAAAATTTAATTGAAAAGCCATGTTTATCCCTGCATTGCACTGCACTGCACTCTTAGCGAGGATTTTCCACCACTTAGTAGTTGATTTAGAGAAGCACCGTATACTAAAGTATATTCATTGTTTACATCTACACTAGGCCAAAAATTTGCACTATTTACACTGTCATGTACAGAGTTACCAATACTAACACTCATACTTTGTACACTATCTTTAATTGTATGTTCATTACTATTCACACCACTTTCTCTGAGTTTTTCAAAACTTGAAATCTTCTCTTCAACGCGTGCATTGAACATTCTGCTATACACTGCAATGTGCTTGATCCGAAATCGGGATTACTGGCCGTGCGGTCTAAGGCACGATAGGAGTAGTTAGCCAATCAAAACCAAGGATAGTGGGATCGAAACCCGGTAAAATGCATGTTCTGTATTAAATTGAAACTGTGGAAAAGGATGGGAAGGGCCCAACTAAAACAAGCGGTGTGACGGCATTGGCTGTTGACGGGGTTCAATTAGATGCAAGTAAATACATTTTACCCTTTTTTGTTTTAAAAAATTCACTCACTATATTATGCAGTTGTTGAGAAGGAACAATGCTGCAATTATCATGTTTTCAGATGGCCGAGCGGTTTAAAGCATTGTGATATGATTACGTTAGATAGTCAGAGGTTCGCGTCCCAAACTAACAAAAAAGATTTTTTTTATTCTTATTCTTAACGTCTGAATATTTTTATGAGCTTAATGAGATCAGACAATGCTGCAATTATCGTGTGTTCATATGGCCAAGCAGCCAACATGTATATTTTAAAGGCAAATGTCCCATTAAAATTTAAAAACCACAAACAGACCGAGTCTTACCTACAAATAGAAACCTGACAGATTTTCCACGCCCATTTAAACCCTGCGCTAGTCCTTTAAAAAATGGCTAAAAGTAAAAAAATCTTACCACAATTTAATGAGTTAAGGTTTGAGGAACATTTATATGCATAGATCTAAAATCGTAATTTTTATGATTTTCGGCCTATTTTTCAGTCCCGGTGTCCCTTAATACTTCATGGGACACAAAGAGAATTCTTGTTGATTTGTTATTGTTATTGTTATTTTGAGGCACATTTTAAGGGAAATGTTTTGGATTTCAAACATGTTTTGTTGTTTTGAGTTATGAAGTTTTACTTCTTGGTCCAGTAAAAGTTGTTAAGCTTGTTAGGTAATGTTATGGGTTTTTAACGCGTTTCTCGAATTTTGATTAAAGGCAATTGAATTCATGCATGTATACTGCTACTGAATGATAGGTATTCTGAGAGTACCTCTGGTGCGGCAATATACCAGCTGGCCCAATCGCGCCGTATTTCAAGTGTGTAGATAATACCATCGTGCGTTAGAAGAGTTGCAGAACTCGACGGGGCAATTTCAAATAAATTCAATGGGAAACTGGCAAAATAGCGTGAGCGAGCTTCCGTCCTCCTTTCTTTCCTTTTTTAGTTCCATTTATATTCTGCCTTTAACTACAATGGTCTTATTGGCGGCGGCTTTTCCTTTGAAACACATTATTGCCTATTGGCAATGGTGTTAACTCGCATTCGTTTGTCTTCGGGTTTCCAGTAATCTTTGGACTTTAATCATCATATCACAGACACACACATTCACACATTCCAGACTCTGGGGAAGATAGGGAATAATCTTGACTAGATTGTTCACCCCATCGGGAATCGAACCCGGGACCACTCGCACGCAGGCAGGTGCGATACCGGTCGAGCTACGGGGCCAGCCGACCTTTGTTTTACTCCTTTTGCTTAGAAGAAAAGACGATGAGGATCGCGCTCATTGAAGGGCACTTCCCAGGCTTGTAATAGAGTGTACAGTCCGTGATGTTAGACAAAAATAGGCCGTTGCACTAGAGTACTGTCCGTGATGATAGACAAAAATAGACCGAAAAGGTCTGGAAAATACTTTTCATTTCAGTTACAAAGGTTTCTATTTTCGAGGGAATACATTCGCTTTTTAGACTACCATACAATTAAAACGACTTTATTTGACCTATCCGACCATAGATATTTTTAAAGTGTGTTTACCCTGTTCTTGTACAAAACTACATACTATAAGCAACAAAAATGAGGGCACGCAGTGTTTCACTACCATTTTCCCTTGCTATTATAAATGTCCTTGTTACTATTATCATCATCTATGGTGCTGTTATGCTGACTTCGCTCGTTTAATAGCTGTTCGAACTTTTGCCACCTATTGATTAATACAATGTTCAACCCTCTTCGTATATACATAAGGATGTTTCCGAGAACCGCTGTAGTAGTAGTAGTAGTAGTAGTAGTAGTAGTAGTAGTAGTAGTAGTAGTAGTAGTAGTAGTAGCAGTAGTAGTAGTAGTAGTAGTAGTAGTAGTAGTAGTAGTAGTAGTAGTAGTGGTGGTGGTGGTGGGTTTTTAGGGCGCTAATGTTCCAGCTCCCCACTGATCTGTGTTTACTTTGATTGGCCCGTTGAGTTCTGCAACTCTTTTAACGCAGGAAGGATTACCTGCACACGACAAATACGGCGCGATTGGGCCACACCCGGTATAGAGGACAGCTATGTGCAGTCCAGTGCAAAAAAAAAGTTGATTTTTTTTGTTTCCTATAGTGTTTTTCTTTGTGTAATGTTGGCAGAACCCCCTTATCAGTGTGTTCCACACCTGTACGGATGTTCTAATCTCCTATTGATTTAAACAAAGCGAGCGGTGAAAGTGGTGGGAAACGGAAGCATTTTAGCTGAGTGGCTAGAAGGCACTCGCCAGACATCACCAAATCTGTCCGTCTCTTATTGATTTGGTATCAGATGTCTGACACTCAAATCCTGATCAATAAACAGAGGTAGATTTCCGGCTCAGGAGCGAAGGAAGCGGAGGAGGGGGAGTAATACCAATATTATGTGGAATGAAATTGCCGTATAAACAATGTCCTATTTATTATATACGTTGTTTGTAAGGAACAATGGATATGGGCAACAAACCGCAAATTATTGCCCTTAATCAGCAAGGTTATATTGCGGCGAGGGCTACGGAATTATGGAATACCTTTGAGATACTCAAACTTGTGGAAGAAATACTTAAAATGGGGTTACTGGACACGCAAACCAGATGACGTATTTAATTATAAATGTATAATGCAGTTCGATGGCACCTGAAGCATCAAAACATATCAGAACGAGATAAAAAGCAAAATTAAAGGAAATGTGAAAAGAAAACAGTTTAATAAATAAAGTTTACAGGAAAGAGAATACGTATTTTACTTTGAATAACTCACGTAGTAGGTTAGGACATTATGGGGTAGTTATTATTCTTTTTTATTCTTCTTCTTCTTCCCTTCTGACAGTAATTGTTTGAAAAAATAGCAAGCGCAATAGGTGTATTGATTTCGAATTATAATATATCACAAACAAGCATGATATGGAACTGAGTTATGCGAAATGAACCACGTAAAACGAAAAAACATACAAAAAAGTCGCAGAAGTAGCATTTTCTCTCGTTACTTGAAAACGGTTGGCAACCTTCTTTTCTCAGGCATATTCCTTTCTTTTTTTTATTTAAGAGGACACTAATTTCGAATTAACTCTGGAAAGATAGAATCAGAATAATAAAATGCAATACCATAGGGTGGATCGAACCACCGATCTTCAGCTCCATGTACCTCTACTTCGGCATCTGAGCTGTTGTCGGTATGACAACCCCGCTTGAATTTCTCCATGAGGCTCAAATTTTCCTGGTAAAAAACGAGGCATCCTCAACCTCTCGAGATAACAAACCCCAGTGTTGACTTATATGCTTTTTACTTTCTCTTCTACGTATAGTAGGTAGGGGAAGTATTGCATTCCATTCAAAAATTCGATACCGTGATTTCACCGGACGTACATGTATTGAGGCCTCCTGAATCCCAAAAAAGTATTTTTGGAAACTTGTCCGTGTGTGTCTGTGTGTGTGTGTCTGTCTGTCAACAGCGTAACTCAGAAACGAACAGTCGGATAAACACCAAACTTGGTATTTAGGTTCAGTATCTTCCAGAGATGCGACACACAGGTTTTCAAGAAAATCTCCCAACCCCAGATTACCCTTTACATTGAACATTTTTCGAAAATTTTAAATTTCCCAAAAATGGCTCTAATGATTTTGATCAAAATATCATATATTTAAGATACGTTTATGACAAATAAAGTGTATATCTTGAATTTTCTGGGAATGTCTCCAAAAATATTCTTCATTGTGAACGACTTTTACATAACTGGTAAACCATGAGAGATAGACAAAATTTTACTATACAAAAAATGTAGATCGCGTTAAAATACACAATTTATGTCATATTCATTTTTTTTTGAGTGTACCATTTTCGAGATATTGCTTGTTATTTCCTTAAATTTTTCAATACTTATTTTCTCAAATGGGAATTCGTTATTCATTTTTTTGTCTTGGATATGCAAAAAGTATTCATCTGTGGCAAAGGGAATGGTGCTGCATCTAGCAACCAGCTATTAAGAGATATGTATGTGCTTAAAGGCTACTGTATTTCTATATTGCCCTTGTAAATATATATTCCCCTTACATCTACAAGAAAATTAGCAATAAGATAGAGTCTGCAAATGTTTATCTCGATTAACATGAAGTAGATGGAGAATAAGCGTTTGTAAAAATAGTTTGTACAAGAGTAGAGAAAGTCATGTGAGTGTAACACATCAGATTTTTTTGTCTTGGATATGCAAAGAGTATTAATCTGTGGGAAAGGGAATGGTGCTGCACCTAGCAACCAGCTATTAAGAGATATGTATGTGCTTAAAGGCTACTGTATTTCTATATTGCCCTTGTAAATATATATTCCCCTTACATCTACAAGAAAATTAGCAATAAGATAGACTCTGCAAATGTTTATCTCGATTAACATGAAGCATGTGGAGAATAAGCGTTTGTATAAATAGTTTGTACAAGAGTAGAGAAAGTCATGTGAGTGTAACACATAAGATTTTTTTTTTTGTTTAGTGAACCATTTTCGAGATATTGCTTGTTATTTCCTTAAATTTTTCAATACTTATTTACTCAAATGGGAGTTCCTTATTGATTTTTTTTTGTCCTGGCAATACAAAGAGAATGGAATACTCCACATAGCAACCAGCTCTTAAAATATTTGACTATCGCTTAAAGCCTATCATATTCCCCTTGCATCTACAAGAAAATTAGCAATAAGATTGACATCTCAATATCTCGATTAATATGAAGTATATGGAGAATAAGCGTTTGTAAAGATTGATGGTACCATAGTAGGGAAAGTCTTGTGAATGTAACACATCAGATTTTTCATTCTGATTCTACCATTCCAGCTTACGGAGAACAATTGAAGACCTTCCTGGAATAAGGGTGTAACCATAAAAAGCATGATTTCTCAGGAAAGAGAAAAATTTATTAATGGATTATCTCGCGGCCGACATTCCTAACCCATGGGTTTTCTCGGGGCTTTCCCCGTATCGTTAGGCAAATGCTGGGAATGTTCATTACATCCCCCAAATTTCCTGTCCCTTCATTTCACCTACATTCTCAGTTCACTTCGCCTTTCGTTTGCTTCGTGTGTTTTAGGGTTGAAAGTGTCGGCAGGAGTCTCGGTGTTGCATGGCAGGAGAAAGGATGCACTGTGTAACCCTTCGTCCTTCGGAATGGAGACAATCTCCGAGTCCCGCGCCCTCCAGGTGATAAGGGGAATCGTTGCACCAGCTTCCATCCGGGGAGTTTCAATCTGTAAAAGGTGGGGAACCTGCCCTTAGCCCTGTCGTACCTGCTGTTCCAGCCGCCCTCCGTCTCCGCTCCCCTCGCCCCTCCCTCCTTGGGGCACCCGTCAGGTGGTTCAGGCACAAAAGATGTAGTTCGAGCTTCTAAGTCCTTCTTCGTACTTAGCCCTAGTCCTACAGCCGTGCAAAGCGTGTCGAGTCCACCACTGCATTAAGCTGCCGAGAAGAGCAAATATGCCACGCTTAGCCTTCCAGTCGATAAAGAAGTGGAGCGAGAAGACAATTCCCTCTTTAACTGTCCGATTTTCTCCATGCCTGTTTTAATCTTTTTTTTTCTTCTTCTTTTTCTGTAATGTACAGAAAGTGGATACATATAAGATCAGACAGCAAATAAGTATCTAATCGTCTTGTTACAGTTGTATAATCACGTGTGCTTTATTGTAATGGGAAGCATAAAAACGGTTCCATAAAGTACGTTACAAAATGGAATTCATACGAACTCAAAATGTTAAAAACATGTGTAAAATATATAGGTGTACGCTGTACTCAAGTATTACAAGATAAACAGGTGTTAGTGATCCCCTAAATTATTTTAGAGCTTCTAAATGTTTATGTTTAAGAGAGAGCACGACACCTTCTATTATAAATTATATTACAACACCGATGTTTAACTTTTATTCAGTCTTTATTTTGAAAAAGTGGAATATATCGAAGTAATAGAAAAAAAAACTATTGAAAAATAACTATGAAGTACCTAAAAGTTTCTCGAGATTTCTTAAAACGAAATTTATTATTTTGAGTTGTATAACGACGTTAACTTCTAAACTTTTCTCTTGTATTTGTTAATTGTAGGTATATGATCAATTTGGTAATAAATAAAAATTTTTTCAGCTTAAAGCAAACATGAAAACCATCAATAAGCTTCATAAGAAAGCAATTTATTTCAGGAACGGCTAGCGAAATAGGAAAATTTAATACACTGAAACTAGAGCTAAGAAAAGACCGATGGTGCAATAATCTTAGACTGGGCGAAGCTGACAGCAGCCACTGCTAAGTCTGTTGTCAATCCTGCGACAAACGGCACATGGGTTTTATAAGTTAATTCTGGAATTTTTATGGGACAGAAGTTTACCTCTCGTTTAAAGTCAAATTGTGTTGCGTATTGAAAAGCTATGTATACCCTACAACAGGATATGTTTCTATATAACGCATATGTGAAATATTCTTCTGCAAGAAAGTGTGGACAAAAATTCAATCTAAGTTTCTAGATTTTACAATTCCTAGTAGGGCAGCTGTCAATAATCTCCCGAATTAAGTCAAGCGTACGGGGGCCTTTTTAAAAGACAACGAATGTAACAGCTCCATATGTCCACTGAAGAAAAACTGAATGAAATAGGGCTACAATGAAGGTGTACGGTATCAAGGCGTAGCTTTTTAAGTATCTATTGCAGAAAAAGACAAGCTTGTTTGTTCATTATAGTTTTTGTGAGAGTTTCAGATATCCGTGAATTGTTGGCGTTTTTACATGATTCAGACGGTGGTTTTAAGCAACTTTTACTACCACGCAGTCAGTCCAGTCTTAACTCCAGACTGAGTGTATTATCTTGAATAAATAATCAAATACAGAATGAATGCTGCTGCTAAGTATGAGATATTAATACAAATCTCACATCTTAACTGTAGAAAAAAAATCTGATGTGTTACACTCACATGACTTTCTTTACTCTTGTACAAACTATTTTTACCAACGCTTATTCTCCATGTGCTTCATGTTAATCGAGATATCGAGATGTTAATCTTATTGCTAATTTTCTTGTAGATGCAAGGGGAATTGGTAGGCTTTAAGTGATAGTCAAATATTTTAAGAGCTGGTTGCTATGTGGAGTATTCCATTCTCTTTGCATTACCGGGACAAAAAAAATGAATAACGAATTCCCATTTGAGAAAAAGTATAAGTATTTGAAAATTTAAGGGAATAACAAGCAATATCTCGAAAATTGTTCATTCAACAAAAAAAATGTATATGACATAAATTGTGTATTTTAACACGATCTACATTCTTTGTGTAGTAAAACTTTGTCTATCTATTATAGTTTACCAGTAATGCAAAACTCGTCCACAATGAAGAATACTTTTGGAGACATTCCCAGAAAATTCGAGATATACATTTTATTTGTCATAAAAATATCTTAAACATATGATATTTTAATCAAAATCGTTAGAGCCATTTTTGAGAAAATTAAAATTTTCGAAAAATGTTCCATATAAAGGGTAGTCTATGGTGGGGGGATTTTCTTGAAAACCTTCGCGTCGCATCTGTGGAAGATACTGAACCTAAATACCAAGTTTGGTGTTTATCCGACTGTTTGTTTCCGAGTTATGCTGTTCACAGTCAGACAGACAGACACACACACACACGGACATTTTTCCAAAAATGCTTTTTATGCATTCAGTGCACCTCAAAACATGTATTTTCTGTGAAATCTCGGTATCGAGTTTTTGGGTGGAATACAATACTTCCCCTACTTACTATACGTAGTAGAGAAACTAAAATTTGAAGTAGAGAGGTTTTTCTTATACACTCTGCACAACCGTTCCTTGCCGCTGAAATCCTTTAAGTGTAACGTGCCGCTCGCGAGAAGGGGCGTTGTAACCTTTCTTGTTTGTCGTAAGGTCAGGGTTTCACTCAAATACCATCC
Source organism: Deroplatys truncata (assembly GCA_030765065.1). Classification (NCBI taxonomy): domain Eukaryota; kingdom Metazoa; phylum Arthropoda; class Insecta; order Mantodea; family Mantidae; genus Deroplatys; species Deroplatys truncata. The sequence goes on from CM060979.1 coordinate 182,749,364, forward strand.
TTTGTGCAAGGCTCCGTCAACTATTTATGTTCATCTCCTACTAGCTCAGGGATAGGGGCAGTTTATCACCGAAAGTGTCAGTTCCGCTAAAAATGCTCGCATTTAAATCCACTATGCCACGAATTTCACAAGAACTCGCAGCTTATTTTACCTTCCTTTTGAAAACCACTCAGATTCTCACTGTCGTTAATCCTCGCTCATTTCAGAATTGTATTTTTAACAACAAGTTTTTACTTTCTCTACTACATATAGTAAGTAGGGGAAGTATTGTATTCCACCCAAAAATTCGATACCGAGATTTCACCGGAAATACATGTTTTGAGACCCCCTGAATCCAAAAAAAGCATTTTTGGAAACATGTCCGTGAGTGTGTGTGTGTGTGTGTGTGTGTGTCAGTGTGTGTCTGTGAACAGTATAACTCAGAAACGAATAGTCGGATAAACATTAAACTTTGTATTTAGGTTCAGTATCTTCCAGAGATGCGACGCGAAGGTTTTCAAGAAAATCCCCCACCCCAGATTACCCTTTACATGGAAGACTTTTTTAAAACACCTCCAACGATTTTGATTAAAGTATCATATGTTTAAGGCATTTTATGGCAAATAAAATGTATACCTCGAATTTTCTGGGAATGTCTCCAAAAGTATTCTTCATTGTGAACGACTTTTGCATCACTGGTAAACCATAAGAGATAGACAGAGTTGTACTACACAAAAAATGTAGATCGCGTTAGAATACACAATTTATGTCATATCCAATTTTTTGTCGAGTTAAGCATTTTCGAGATATTGCTTGTTATTCCCTTAAATTTTCTAATACTTATATTTTTTCTCAAATGGGAATTCGTTATTCATTTTTTATGTTCTGGTAATGCAAAGAAAATGGAATACTTCACATAGACACCAGTTATTAAAATATTTGTCTATCGTTAAAAGCCTAGCAATTCCGCTTGCATCTACAAGAAAATTAGCAACAAGATTAACATCTCCATATCACGATTAACATGAAGCATATGGAGAATAACCGTTTGTAAAAATAGTTTTACAAGAGTAGAGAAAGTCATGTGAGTGTAGCACATCAGATTTTTATTGAAGTACTCTGCGTTTCTATTTAAGAACGTAGCCCGATTTGAAAATGAAAATTAATGAATTGTGGATGGGTAATCTCCATACCTCGACTTATTTGCACTCGCTGTAAGATATTGTATCTAATATATATATATATATATATATATATATATATATATATATATATATTCCTAGATTGATTTCAAGTAACATTAGCTATGACATTTTCTTAAAGAAAGAATAACAATTCTATGGAGTTTTGGTTTGTCGCATTGGCATTCAGAAATTTCTTACAACCTACCTCTGTACATCTGTCAGTAACCGTACACACTGTACAGCTGCTTTCTTGACTTTATGGACTCTCTGAAGGTGCATTTTATGAATTCGTTCAAGTATTCCACGGTTGCCAGCTTACATATAGGTGCTAAGCTGTTTAAATATGTTTATGGCTGTAAGTAAAACCGCTGTCTTCTTTGGACGCTGTCACTACCACCGAAATGTCTCAGTTCACGTCAATCCACTGAGACAGAATGTGCCGGAATTAATTTTATTATGTACTAATTAATTCAGTGTTCAATTTAATCTACAAATTATATAAGTGTACAATGTGAAAACAATGTAAAAAATAATTTTTGTATAATGTAATATTTGTCGTGTACATAATGTTCCTGTTTCACTAGGTTTAGAATGTCTTGAAAGCTGCAGTTAGGATAGAAACATGCTGTTTCCAGGTGCAGCTAAAACGGTATCTTTTGTGTAAGAAAATAAAGGTAAAGGTTTTATGACTCTGTTTGTTTCCGCTCCGGATGTATGGAGCGAGGCAAATATTATAACGGCAGTTTTACCGTTGACTTTTAGTAGAGGACCGTCCACAGTATAAGACAGTTGAGTTGAGAAGGCAGTACTCAGGGGAAGACAGTGGTGATATGTGAACAGGAACAGTATGTAGTGTTAGAGTGATGAAGTAATAATAAATAGTCCTAAAGCAAACGTTCCAGTGTGTAATCAATTCCTCTATAAGCTCCCATTGCCACAACTGAGATCGACGAGCTTATCAAATGTCATGATAGGCAGAGTCTATGCAAACATCACCGCTGAGATCCACCTAGCCAGGGTAACAGCGAGAAGGACTACAAGACGAAGCCACGTCGAAACAATAGGCAGGGATACCGACGCATAAATGTCGCCCAACCTGGTGGGGCTTGAATGGAGCAAGTGAGGAGAGAATAGGAATCATCAAAAAGGAATTAGGAGACCCGGGAAAGAAAGAAGAAGATTACACCAAGACAGCGAGCAGAGGAGAGGAGCACAGCGAAGACAGCGTGAAGCGAAAAGAAGAATCTTGTGGAAATATTTAGTGCAGTGTTGTGATATGTGCAGAGTAGTGAATGTGGCTTAGGAAGGAAGGGGCATAAAATTAAGAAAAGAAAATCATATCAAGAGAATAAAAACCGCTACAATATACTACAAGAAGAAAGAAAGAACAAAAAAAAAAGGTCAGATTAATATTCATGTTAAATTGTAAATCTAGTAATAGTGCTATATAATCTATGTTATTACGTAATAATAAGGTAATACGTAGGAAAATGTCAGATAAGGGTGAGAATTTTGAGAAAAGTCAGGAGGATAGGGAGAGCTATTCAGAACCTGATATGGAAGTTGGATACGATCAAACGGAGGTAGTAAATATGCCCTTGAATAGCATTTCTACGGAGGTGAATTTAGATGAAAGCCCAGATGATAGGTTCAGTGACCCACTTTCAAACCTAAACATTCAGAGAAACCCCAGTCCAGAGCAGGTAGATAGAGTAGATGTCAGTCAGGTAGAAAATAATGCTCAACCCTCCACACAAAACTTAGAACAGAGTAATTTCGAGATACTTATGTTCATGATGAAGCAAATAAGTAGTGAAATGAAAGACATTAAAGGGGAAATATATCAGAAATTTAGTAGTGAAATGAAAGAAATTAAAATTGAAAATAATAAATCCGACGACTCTGAAGTCCCCTTAATATCTATTAAAATAGGTGAAAATGTGTTACCCGCAATTTTGGATTCAGGCGCTACTACATGTGTATGCTCAACAAGACTATACATACAATTAATTAACAATGGAATACAAATAATGAGCCTTCCTACATCTAATCTAATATGTAGGGTCGCAGTTGGAAAATCTGGCCAAATAATAAAGAGGCAATGTTTGTTAACAGTAAACATTGAGGAAGAAATCTTTGAAATAATGTTCTTAGTTGTAAATAATTTAAATAGTGATATTATACTTGGTTGTGATTTCTTAGAGGAATATAGAGTTAGGATTGATTTTGAAAAGCATAGTGCTTTTATTCAAAAGGAAGATCTCATTTTGAGACAGAATGTGCCGGAATTAATTTTATTATGTAAGAATTTATTCAGTGTTCAATTTAATCTATAAATTATATAAGTGTACAATGTGAAAACAATGTAAATAGTAATTTTTATATATTGTAATATTTGTCGTGTACATAATGTTCCTGTTTCACTAGGTTTAGAATATCTTGAAAGCTGCAGTTAGGATAGAAACATGCTGTTTCCAGGTGCAGCTAAAACGGTATCTTTTGTGTAAGAAAATAAAGGTAAAGGTTTTATGACTCTGTTTGTTTCCGCTCCGGATGTATGGAGCGAGGCAAATATTATAACGGCCGTTTTACCGTTGACTTTTGGTAGAGGACCGTCCACAGTGTAAGACGGACAGTTGAGAAGGCAGTACACAGAGGAAGACAGTGGTGATATGTGAACAGGAACAGTATGTAGTGTTAGAGTGATGAAGTAATAATAAATAGTCCTAAAGCAAACGTTCCAGTGTGTAATCAATTCCTCTATAAGCTCCCATTGCCACAACTGAGATCGACGAGCTTATCAAATGTCATGATAGGCAGAGTCCATGCAAACATCACCGCTGAGATCCATCTAGCCAGGGTAACAGGGAGAAGGACTACAAGACGAAGCCACGTCGAAACAATAGGCAGGGATACCGACGCATAAATGGCGCCCAACGTGGGGCTTGAATGGAGCAAATGAGGAGAGAATAGGAATCATCAAAAAGGAATTAGGAGACGCGGGAAAGAAAGAAGAAGATGACACCAAGACAGCGAGCAGAGGAGAGGAGCACAGCGAAGACAGCGTGAAGCGAAAAGAAGAATCTTGTGGAAATATTTAGTGCAGTGTTATGATATGTGCAGAGTAGTGAATGTGCCTTAGGAAGGAAGGGGCATAAAATTAAGAAAAGAAAATCATATCAAGAGTGTAAAAACCGCTACAATATACTACAAGAAGAAAGAAAAAAAGGTCAGATTAATATTCATGTTAAATTGTAAATCTAGTAATAGTGCTATATAATCTATGTTATTACGTAATAATGAGGTAATACGTAGGAAAATGTCTGATAAGGGTGAGAATTGTGAAAAAAGTCAGGAGGATAGGGAGAGCTATTCAGAACCTGATATGGAAGTTGGATACGATCAAACGGAAATAGTAAATATGCCCTTGAGTAGCATTTCTACAGAGGTGAATTTAGAAGAAAGCCCAGATGATAGGTTCAGTGACCCACTTTCAAATATTCAGAGAAACCCCAGTCCAGAGCAGGTAGATAGAGTAGATGTCAGTCAGGTAGAAAATAATGCTCAACCCTCCACACAAAACTTAGAACAGAGTAATTTCGAGATACTTATGTTCACGATGAAACAAATAAGTAGTGAAATGAAAGACATTAAAGGGGAAATAAATCAGAAATTTAGTAGTGAAATGAAAGATATTAAAGAGGAAATAAGTCAGAAATTGAGTGGGTAAATGAAGCAACTAAATCAGAAAATTGACAAGCAAAGTAGTGATCTTCAGAACTTAAGAGGGGAAATCAGCCAAAAGGTGAACCAAGAAATATGTGAAATGAAAGAGAGGCTTAAAGGACAAATGGAAACAATTAATATTAAAACCCAAGGAGAAGTTAATCAGGTTAGAAAGGAAGCTAAATATAGGGAAAGCAAAATATCTAAAGAGATAGGGAAACAATCAGAAAGGGTAGATAAACTAATGTCGAAACAAGAAGTAGAGATAAATAAAGTCAGGGAAGAAGTAAATAAAATGCATGTAAATATTACCAATAGTGTAAAACAGGTGGAAGAAAAGATAAGTGCTCAACAGGTAGAAAATATGCAGGGGTGGAATGATAAATTGCATTCAGTTCGTGAGGAAATATGTGAGAAAATGCATAGTACTAATGATGAGATTTTAAGTCAAGTAAAAGATATAAAAGACAAGTTGGCAGCGGAAATTAAGAAACAGAATGCAAATTGTCAGAACACACAAAAAGCTGTTGATGTGTTACTACATAAAATTAATAGTATGCATGTAAATAATAACAGTAGTTCTATGGACAATAATGTCTCCAATGTATATAATAGTGAAGGTAATGGACGTAGAGAAACCTCTTCTGTATTTTCCAACAATGTTAGTGAAGCAACAGGGGGTGCCATTCAAAGTTCTGAATCTAACAATGTAATTTCAGGGACCTTAGGTCAAACAATAGATTGCGGTATGCAATCTTATAATAGCAACGTGTTGAGTGACCTACCTCTACCTACTTTTTCGGACGCCTATGACGACTCACCAATTTACTTCTTAGAGCAATTACAAGAATACTTTAGACTTAAAAATGTTCCAGAGGGATTAAAGATGATGATAACTCGAAAATGCGTGGACCGACATACTTTGAATTGGATAATTATCGCGATGGGTCCTGAAAATAATTTTGAATATTTTAAACATCTGTTCCTCAATAGATATTGGAGCGCGAGCAAACAACAAGAATTAAGAGTAAAACTGTGCTATGGTTACTATTCTCCCAGAGAAAATATGAGCATGGCAGATTACCTTTTGCATAATGCAAGGTATATTAAATACTTAAGACCTCCTGTACCGGAAGTAGATCTCATGGATATGATGGCAAAGCATTTTCCAATTCATATTCAACGTTCTTTGTTGGTCGCGAAAACTAAAACGTTAATTGAAATGGTAGACCTAATTTCTGCATTAGAAAGTCAAGAAACTGAATCTTCAAATTCTTGGGAAAATATGCAACATAACTCGAACTTCAGCCGAAACAATAATCACCAAGGACGTAGGGGACAATCAGGGAGAGAAAACAGACCTCGTAACAGATATGAAACTCAGATCCCTCAGTTCCAGCATGGAAATCGAGTAGATAACCGAAGAGATCGCCATGAACGCATAAACTTCATGCAATTCGAGAATAGATTTTCTCCAAGGCAAAGATTTCGTGGCCGAAACGAATTTTCACACAATTCAAGGGAGCATACAAATAACTGGAGATCTGGATACAATGGATATCATTCCGATGGTGAAAGATCAAATAGATCAGTACGAACAACAAACAACCGTGGAAGAATGCAACCAGTTCAAAATCAACGTGATGGCAGACAGGAAATCACAGTAGCACCTGTTCAAGAGGGCCGTCCTCACATGGATAGTAATACCAGTCAGTTAAACTAGATTGTGACGTAATGGTTAGGGATCACACAGGCGTCACACAGAATTTCTTAGAGGAATATAGAATTAAGATTGATTTTGAAAAGCATAGTGCTTTTATTCAAAAGCAAGATCGCATTTTAAGTGGTCCTTTCATTAAGAAACAAATTATTCCAATTGAACGCACACCTGAAGAAATGGAACTTGTTGACTCGGAACTCTTGGTACAGAAAATAATAATTGACAACCCGAGATAGTAAGTATGCGTACTGTAGAAGGAAACGGACAGAGAGACTTGTTTATTCAGGAAGGGACAGCTATACCGACCGATTTCCAGGTAGTAAGCACAGGTACCCAGCAACGGGAGAAAGAGGAGACAAAAGGAAGAAATTCTTCAGAAATGCAACGATGTCAATGGCCTGAACTATAAACAGCAAGAAATTAAGTGGACTATTCAGATTGGTGATAACGTACTATTGCGTAATAAATCGTTGTCCAATAAAATAAAGAAGGAAAACCAAAGATTAATGATCTATTACAAGGGACCGTATGAAGTCATCAAGAAATTTGGTACGGATACTGTTGAAATTGCTGATATTAAAAATGGAAAAAGCTTAGGAAGATTTCATAAAACCTTGTTGAAGAAATATAAACAACCATCGGAAGAGCAACAACTAAAGAATATAGAGGAAAATGAAAAGTAACGGGTAGAAAAGAAAGAAGAAAGAGCAGTAAATGAGAAGTAAAACTGAAAGCCAGTTAGGTATAATACGGTTGCTCAACTAGGTTGCTAACTAGGGTTGAAATGGTTGTAAATAAAAATAAAATTGCTTAACATTGTATTTTATATAAAATAGAATATTAGGGATATTGAATATAATATAAATTTATAATAAATATATTGTTTATATTACTTGTTACTCATATAGACATGTTAAAATCTAGTATTAGTGTAACGTAACACAGAAAAGGACAACAATAAGTGATATTTGGGGCGAGAAATAAATGTCAGAGGTATTAAGTTGTGAATAAAGAACAATGTGTGTGTGTGAAATATTAGAAATGTCAAAAGGAGTGCTGTATGGATGATGAAGTAAAATATTTTGTATTAAAATTAAGATATAAATGTGTAGCTTAGGAAGGAATCGTTAGAATGTAAAGAAAGAAACAACGATTTAAAATTTCCTTTAACATTCACGATTGGGGCATTATGAGACAGAATGTGCCAGAATTAATTTTATTATGTACTAATTTATTCAGTGTTCAATTTAATCTATAAATTATATAAGTGTACAATGTGAAAACAATGTAAATAGTAATTTTTATATATTGTAATATTTGTCGTGTACATAATGTTCCTGTTTCACTAGGTTTAGAATGTCTTGAAAGCTGCAGTTAGGATAGAAACATGCTGTTTCCAGGTGCAGCTAAAACGGTATCTTTTGTGTAAGAAAATAAAGGTAAAGGTTTTATGACTCTGTTTGTTTCCGCTCCGGATGTATGGAGAGAGGCAAATATTATAACGGCAGTTTTACCGTTGACTTTTAGTAGAGGACCGTCCACAGTGTAAGACGGACAGTTGAGAAGGCAGTACACAGGGAAGACAGTGGTGATATGTGAACAGGAACAGTATGTAGTGTTAGAGTGATGAGGTAATAATAAATAGTCCTAAAGCAAACGTTCCAGTGTGTAATCAATTCCTCTATAAGCTCCCATTGCCACAACTGAGATCGACGAGCTTATCAAATGTCATGATAGGCAGAGTCCATGCAAACATCACCGCTGAGATCCATCTAGCCAGGGTAACAGCGAGAAGGACTACAAGACGAAGCCACGTCGAAACAATAGGCAGGGATACCGACGCAATTTTAAGTGCTCCTTTCATTAAGAAACAAATTATTCCAATTGAACGCACGCCTGAATAAATGGAACTTGTTGACTCGGAACTCTTTGTACAGAAAATAATGATTGACAACAGCGAGATAGTAAATATGCGTACTGTAGAAGAAAACGGACAGACAGACCTGTTTATTCAGGAAGGGACAGCTATACCGACCGATTTCCAGGTAGTGAGCCCAGGTATAACCCAGCCACGGAAAAATGATGACACAAAGGAAGAAATTCTTCTGAAGTGCAAGGATGCCAACGGCCTAAATAGTAAACAAAAGGAGCAATTGAGGATAATGTTAAATGACAACGCAGAAGTATTCTCAGATATTCCCGGAAAATGCAATATTTATACGCACAAATTTCAAGTTGACGGAATTAAACCTTTTTGCCACCAATATAATAATCTACCGATCAGTCTGAGACAACAAGCTAAAAAGGTAATTGATGATATGATAAAAGACGACATCTTGGAGGAAACTGACTCAAGTTTTATAAGCCCTTTGTGTTGGACTTTGAAGCGAGGATCTCCGACTTCATTACGTCTTACTCTCGATGCAAGGAAGTTAAACAATTATATGAAGCAGGATCACTTCCAAAATGAAAGTGTTAATCAAATACTTACCAAGTTATCGCGGGGACGATACATATCTTCGATCGATTTGGTCCAAAGCTACTGGCAAATCCCATTAGATGAGAGTGTACGCAATTACTGTTCTTTTATTATGGAAGGCAAAGTCCTACGTTTCAAAAGATTACCCTTTGGTGTAAAGAACTCTAGCAGCGGATTTTTACGTGCATTAAATGAGGTATTCAAGAACTCAGAGATAAGTTTCTTAGTTAATTACATCGATGATTTTCTCATTATCTCCGAAAACTTCGATGAGCATCTAAGAAATTTAGATTTTGTATTGAGAAGATTAAAAGAATGTGGTTTCACAGTGAACCTAAAAAAATCAAAATTCGGAGTTAAAGAAATTGAATTTCTTGGATTCATAATTGGTAAAGATGGCATGAAACCGGATCCTAAAAGAATTGAGGCTATAAGGAAAATTCCAGCACCGAAAAATATTAAACAACTCCGCAGAATTTTTGGAATCTGGAATTATATTAGCAGGTGTATCCCCAGGTATGCAGCCGAGGCGGCTCCTTTACGGGAACTACTTAAAAAGAACCGCAAATGGACATGGAACGATGAGCTACAGAATTGCTATGAACGAGTTCAGGAACTCTTCGCTTCCACAATACTTCTTGAACGTCCACGTGATGGATGGGCTTACGAAGTCTACGTTGATGCGTCGACAGGAGGTTTTGGGACAATTCTCTGCCAGAGAAGTCCAGAGAATGAAATTCATGTCATAAGTACCGCTTCACGAGGTCTCGATTCAATAGAGAGGAACGCTTCAGTTACTGAACTGGAATTAGGAGCACTTCACTTCGCGCTGAGTCGATTCCGAACATACATATACCAGCAGCATGTGAAGGTATTTTCGGACCATATTAGTCTTACTTTTATAAGGAAATGTAAATTAACATCTACAAAACTATCTAGATATGTGCATGCTATCATGAATTATGACATTGAGATAATCCACATCCCAGGGATGCAGAATACTTTTAGCGATCTATTATCAAGGCTCAACTTTGGGAGGGGAATTCCAGAGACAATAGTAAAACCAAAAAGGGAAGTAACCGTGTTTCAGTTAGATATAAAATTAAGTAAGGAAACTGAGAAAAATATTAAAAATTTAGCCAAGCTACAGCAGGAGGATAGCAAGTTAAAAGAATTAATAAACAAAGCTCCTCAACTTAGCATTGCGAGAGAGGAAAACATTGTCAGGCATGATGGCCTGCTATATAAAAAACATGGAAGATTGGTTAAGAAATGGAAGGTTATAATCCCCCGTGAGCTAGAAAGAAATATAATAATGGATTTTCATCAAAGTTTACTGCACTCTGGAACAGATAGAGTTACCGCAGCACTGTTAGAGAATGTATACATATCAAAAGCGAGAGAAAAAGTAAGAAAATTAATTGCTTGCTGCAACTTATGTCAACGGTGTAAACAAAGAAATGTTAATTACCAATTTGAAACTAACTCTGTAATTAGAGAAAATCCAAGAGATTTAATTTGTCTGGATCTGCATGGACCCCTCCCGTCCTCATCGTTTGGCTATAAATACATCTTAGTCTGTTATGTTTTTAGCAAATATGTGAAGATATACCCATTAAAGAAAGCCAACAGTCAGGCATGTGCAAGAAAGCTGCTATATCAATACATTCCGCAAGAGGGATCGATTAAATCGATGCTTACTGACAATGCTACGATATTCCGAGGTAGGAAGTTTTCAGAAGAAGTGAAGAGAGCAGGAATTACACATTATTACTGTTCTAAATATTATCCCAAAGCAAACCCGAGCGAGAGAGCTATCAAGGATATAGGCGTTTTCTTGAGATTATTGTGTCACAAGAAACATAACACTTGGTTTAAGTATATCCAGACTATTGAAACCTTGATGAACGAAGTTCCTAACAATGTAACAGGATTCAAACCTATAGAGATAGCTCAGGGACAGCTCATGAAAACAGTGAACGTGAAGTTACCAATCACTATCCCTGTTGACGATGAACAATTGGAAGCAGAAGAAATATTTCGAATTGCTTTAGAGAAAATAAATAAAATGGCGAGAAGAAGGAAGGAGAGACACGAAGCTAAACAACAAGGAATTAAGTGGACTATTCAGATTGGCGATAACGTACTATTGCGTAATAAATCATTGTCCAATAAAATAAAGAAGGAAAACCAAAGATTAATGATCTATTACAAGGGACCGTATGAAGTCATCAAGAAATTTGGTACGGATACTGTTGAAATTGCTGATATTAAAAATGGAAAAAGCTTAGGAAGATTTCATAAAACCTTGTTGAAGAAATATAAACAACCATCGGAAGAGCAACAACTAAAGAATATAGAGGAAAATGAAAAGTAACGGGTAGAAAAGAAAGAAGAAAGACCAGTAAATGAGAAGTAAAACTGAAAACCAGTTAGGTATAATACGGTTGCTCAACTAGGTTGCTAACTAGGGTTGAAATGGTTTTAAATAAAAATAAAATTGCTTAACATTGTATTGTATATAAAATAGAATATTAGGGATATTGAATATAATATAAATTTATAATAAATATATTGTTTATATTACTTGTTACTCATATAGACATGTTAAAATCTAGTATTAGTGTAACGTAACACAGAAAAGGACAACAATAAGTGTTATTTGGGGCGAGAAATAAATGTCAGAGGTATTAAGTTGTGAATAAAGAACAATGTGTGTGTGTGAAATATTAGAAATGTCAAAAGGAATGCTGTATGGATGATGAAGTAAAATATTTTGTATTAAAATTAAGATATAAATGTCTAGCTTAGGAAGGAATCGTTAGAATGTAAAGAAAGAAACAACGATTTAAAATTTCCTTTAACATTCACGATTGGGGGATTATGAGACAGAATGTGCCGGAATTAATTTTATTATGTACTAATTTATTCAGTGTTCAATTTAATCTATAAATTATATAAGTGTACAATGTGAAAACAATGTAAATAGTAATTTTTATATATTGTAATATTTGTCGTGTACATAATGTTCCTGTTTCACTAGGTTTAGAATGTCTTGATAGCTGCAGTTAGGATAGAAACATGCTGTTTCCAGGTGCAGTTAAAACGGTATCTTTTGTGTAAGAAAATAAAGGTAAAGGTTTTATGACTCTGTTTGTTTCCGCTCCGGATGTATGGAGAGAGGCAAATATTATAACGGCAGTTTTACCGTTGACGTTTAGTAGAGGACCGTCCACAGTGTAAGACGGACAGTTGAGAAGGCAGTACACAGGGAAGACAGTGGTGATATGTGAACAGGAACAGTATGTAGTGTTAGAGTGATGAGGTAATAATAAATAGTCCTAAAGCAAACGTTCCAGTGTGTAATCAATTCCTCTATAAGCTCCCATTGCCACAACTGAGATCGACGAGCTTATCAAATGTCATGATAGGCAGAGTCCATGCAAACATCACCGCTGAGATCCATCTAGCCAGGGTAACAGCGAGAAGGACTACAAGACGAAGCCACGTCGAAACAATAGGCAGGGATACCGACGCAATTTTAAGTGCTCCTTTCATTAAGAAACAAATTATTCCAATTGAACGCACGCCTGAATAAATGGAACTTGTTGACTCGGAACTCTTTGTACAGAAAATAATGATTGACAACAGCGAGATAGTAAATATGCGTACTGTAGAAGAAAACGGACAGACAGACCTGTTTATTCAGGAAGGGACAGCTATACCGACCGATTTCCAGGTAGTGAGCCCAGGTATAACCCAGCCACGGAAAAATGATGACACAAAGGAAGAAATTCTTCTGAAGTGCAAGGATGCCAACGGCCTAAATAGTAAACAAAAGGAGCAATTGAGGATAATGTTAAATGACAACGCAGAAGTATTCTCAGATATTCCCGGAAAATGCAATATTTATACGCACAAATTTCAAGTTGACGGAATTAAACCTTTTTGCCACCAATATAATAATCTACCGATCAGTCTGAGACAACAAGCTAAAAAGGTAATTGATGATATGATAAAAGACGACATCCTGGAGGAAACTGACTCAAGTTTTATAAGCCCTTTGTGTTGGACTTTGAAGCGAGGATCTCCGACTTCATTACGTCTTACTCTCGATGCAAGGAAGTTAAACAATTATATGAAGCAGGATCACTTCCAAAATGAAAGTGTTAATCAAATACTTACCAAGTTATCGCGGGGACGATACATATCTTCGATCGATTTGGTCCAAAGCTACTGGCAAATCCCATTAGATGAGAGTGTACGCAATTACTGTTCTTTTATTATGGAAGGCAAAGTCCTACGTTTCAAAAGATTACCCTTTGGTGTAAAGAACTCTAGCAGCGGATTTTTACGTGCATTAAATGAGGTATTCAAGAACTCAGAGATAAGTTTCTTAGTTAATTACATCGATGATTTTCTCATTATCTCCGAAAACTTCGATGAGCATCTAAGAAATTTAGATTTTGTATTGAGAAGATTAAAAGAATGTGGTTTCACAGTGAACCTAAAAAAATCAAAATTCGGAGTTAAAGAAATTGAATTTCTTGGATTCATAATTGGTAAAGATGGCATGAAACCGGATCCTAAAAGAATTGAGGCTATAAGGAAAATTCCAGCACCGAAAAATATTAAACAACTCCGCAGAATTTTTGGAATCTGGAATTATATTAGCAGGTGTATCCCCAGGTATGCAGCCGAGGCGGCTCCTTTACGGGAACTACTTAAAAAGAACCGCAAATGGACATGGAACGATGAGCTACAGAATTGCTATGAACGAGTTCAGGAACTCTTCGCTTCCACAATACTTCTTGAACGTCCACGTGATGGATGGGCTTACGAAGTCTACGTTGATGCGTCGACAGGAGGTTTTGGGATAATTCTCTGCCAGAGAAGTCCAGAGAATGAAATTCATGTCATAAGTACCGCTTCACGAGGTCTCGATTCAATAGAGAGGAACGCTTCAGTTACTGAACTGGAATTAGGAGCACTTCACTTCGCGCTGAGTGGATTCCGAACATACATATACCAGCAGCATGTGAAGGTATTTTCGGACCATATTAGTCTTACTTTTATAAGGAAATGTAAATTAACATCTACAAAACTATCTAGATATGTGCATGCTATCATGAATTATGACATTGAGATAATCCACATCCCAGGGAAGCAGAATACTTTTAGCGATCTATTATCAAGGCTCAACTTTGGGAGGGGAATTCCAGAGACAATAGTAAAACCAAAAAGGGAAGTAACCGTGTTTCAGTTAGATATAAAATTAAGTAAGGAAACTGAGAAAAATATTAAAAATTTAGCCAAGCTACAGCAGGAGGATAGCAAGTTAAAAGAATTAATAAACAAAGCTCCTCAACTTAGCATTGCGAGAGAGGAAAATATTGTCAGGCATGATGGTCTGCTATATAAAAAACATGGAAGATTGGTTAAGAAATGGAAGGTTATAATCCCCCGTGAGCTAGAAAGAAATATAATAATGGATTATCATCAAAGTTTACTGCACTCTGGAACAGATAGAGTTACCGCAGCACTGTTAGAGAATGTATACATATCAAAAGCGAGAGAAAAAGTAAGAAAATTAATTGCTTGCTGCAACTTATGTCAACGGTGTAAACAAAGAAATGTTAATTACCAATTTGAAACTAACTCTGTAATTAGAGAAAATCCAAGAGATTTAATTTGTCTGGATCTGCATGGACCCCTCCCGTCCTCATCGTTTGGCTATAAATACATCTTAGTCTGTTATGATGTTTTTAGCAAATATGTGAAGATATACCCATTAAAGAAAGCCAACAGTCAGGCATGTGCAAGAAAGCTGCTATATCAATACATTCCGCAAGAGGGATCGATTAAATCGATGCTTACTGACAATGCTACGATATTCCGAGGTAGGAAGTTTTCAGAAGAAGTGAAGAGAGCAGGAATTACACATTATTACTGTTCTAAATATTATCCCAAAGCAAACCCGAGCGAGATAGCTATCAAGGATATAGTCGTTTTCTTGAGATTATTGTGTCACAAGAAACATAACACTTGGTTTAAGTATATCCAGACTATTGAAACCTTGATGAACGAAGTTCCTAACAATGTAACAGGATTCAAACCTATAGAGATAGCTCAGGGACAGCTCATGAAAACAGTGAACGTGAAGTTACCAATCACTATCCCTGTTGACGATGAACAATTGGAAGCAGAAGAAATATTTCGAATTGCTTTAGAGAAAATAAATAAAATGGCGAGAAGAAGGAAGGAGAGACACGAAGCTAAACAACAAGGAATTAAGTGGACTATTCAGATTGGCGATAACGTACTATTGCGTAATAAATCATTGTCCAATAAAATAAAGAAGGAAAAC
The DNA here is from genome assembly GCA_030765065.1 of Deroplatys truncata. NCBI lineage: Eukaryota > Metazoa > Arthropoda > Insecta > Mantodea > Mantidae > Deroplatys > Deroplatys truncata. Next base: position 182,764,819 of record CM060979.1, read on the forward strand.
CAAAGATTAATGATCTATTACAAGGGACCGTATGAAGTCATCAAGAAATTTGGTACGGATACTGTTGAAATTGCTGATATTAAAAATGGAAAAAGCTTAGGAAGATTTCATAAAACCTTGTTGAAGAAATATAAACAACCATCGGAAGAGCAACAACTAAAGAATATAGAGGAAAATGAAAAGTAACGGGTAGAAAAGAAAGAAGAAAGACCAGTAAATGAGAAGTAAAACTGAAAACCAGTTAGGTATAATACGGTTGCTCAACTAGGTTGCTAACTAGGGTTGAAATGGTTGTAAATAAAAATAAAATTGCTTAACATTGTATTGTATATAAAATAGAATATTAGGGATATTGAATATAATATAAATTTATAATAAATATATTGTTTATATTACTTGTTACTCATATAGACATGTTAAAATCTAGTATTAGTGTAACGTAACACAGAAAAGGACAACAATAAGTGTTATTTGGGGCGAGAAATAAATGTCAGAGGTATTAAGTTGTGAATGAAGAACAATGTGTGTGAGTGAAATATTAGAAATGTCAAAACGAATGCTGTATGGATGATGAAGTAAAATATTTTGTATTAAAATTAAGATATAAATGTGTAGCTTAGGAAGGAATCGTTAGAATGTAAAGAAAGAAACAACGAGTTAAAATTTTCTTTAACATTCACGATTGGGGCATTATGAGACAGAATGTGCCGGAATTAATTTTATTATGTACTAATTTATTCAGTGTTCAATTTAATCTATAAATTATATAAGTGTACAATGTGAAAACAATGTAAATAGTAATTTTTGTATAATGTAATATTTGTCGTGTACATAATGTTCCTGTTTCACTAGGTTTAGAATATCTTGAAAGCTGCAGTTAGGATAGAAACATGCTGTTTCCAGGTGCAGCTAAAACGGTATCTTTTGTGTAAGAAAATAAAGGTAAAGGTTTTATGACTGTTTGTTTCCGCTCCGGATGTATGGAGCGAGGCAAATATTATAACGGCAGTTTTACCGTTGACTTTTAGTAGAGGACCGTCCACAGTGTAAGACAGTTGAGTTGAGTTCGCAGTACAGTTGAGAAGGCAGTACTCAGGGGAAGACAGTGGTGATATGTGAACAGGAACAGTATGTAGTGTTAGAGTGATGAAGTAATAATAAATAGTCCTAAAGCAAACGTTCCAGTGTGTAATCAATTCCTCTATAAGCTCCCATTGCCACAACTGAGATCGACGAGCTTATCAAATGTCATGATAGGCAGAGTCCATGCAAACATCACCGCTGAGATCCATCTAGCCAGGGTAACAGCGAGAAGGACTACAAGACGAAGCCACGTCGAAACAATGGGCAGGGATACCGACGCACCACCACTGTAGAAATCAATTTTGGCAAACGAGTATTTTAGCTACTCAGGTGTTGATATTATACCAAATTAATATCAGTGTTGAAATATTTGAACTATTCAACACGTGATCCATAGAAGGATGGTAAAACGTATTTACTGTCCTTCATTTCATAAACTTAATTCTATCCAATTTTCTAAAATGTTTAACAACTCGGATATAATAATATTATTATTAGTTGAAAATTTACTTCATATCCTACATTTACGGCACTGTAAACAGTGAAACAATAGGTATAACCCGGAGGTACAACAAATAATTTTATTCAACGCCATAGCCACGAAGTCCACTATTCTCATTTCAGAACTTGGGCCTATATCCTTCATCGTTTTACTTATACTGTCTGGTTACATAGAACACAACGAAAAAATCCATAAATTAAGTTTTCTGTGAAGGAAGAATTATTCCTATTGGTGTATTTGATAACACAGCAAAGTCGTGATGTCCAATAGAACGGTACAAGGCACAACTTCTGCAAAGATCGGCCGAAATTTTCCTGTTAAACGTTATCTTCCCTCAAGTTGAAGCAATACCTTAAAAATTATTCTCTATTTGAAGTCAAACAATTAATAAAAAATTACAGTTAGAAAAAAATACTGACTGAAATTCAGAAAGCTTAGGAATCAAATTTTAAAGTCATTATAACGCTAATTTCTGACAGATCCGACAGATTTTCTTCCACTTCTGTTGTATTTTTACGCTACGCCTGTATCGGCAATACATACCTACATTTAATTTTATGTTCAAACAAAACCTCGACCGATATTGGGAAGACAGTCTTTGAAGCGGAACAGGCTTAGTGTCTATACTTCAGATAGAAGATAAAGAAAATCTCATGATGGAGTTGTGGCCAACGAGAATAAAGCGCAGCAAAAATTCTTGCTCAAAACTCTCAAAATCAGAAAAAAGAGGTGTTTTACACACAGCATTAATTGCCAAGAATTTGTGCTCAGCACGTCCAGGAAGGTAGAAATCCGTGAGCCAGATATTCCTGCAATTTCACCTTAGCTGCAATGCAAATAGCTAACGGCCCATAAATCTTTATAATACTCCTGCTCCTGGACCTAAGCCGGGGGGAAAGGTCCCTGTGCAGGACAGAACCTGTTTCTCCTCCAAGGGAGAAAAAATATGGTCATTGCACAGCTTCTCTTCTAGAATCTGCTTCCAACCCTCTCTTATTTAATATAATCCTTTATGGTAGCTTAAATGTAAATGTACAGTCAGAAAAGTTTATTGCCAAGGTAAATATTATGTGTATTTTATATCTCTGGGATTTTCAGTCTCTCAAGTTGATATTAGAGGTGTTTTATTCGCTATGCTCTTTGGGAGTATGCCATTCATGTGTAATTTATATTATTACTTTCTCTATTACAAACTTACAGGAGGTATTGTGTTTACTAAAAACTTCAATGTCGATATTTCGCCGAAATACATCTTTTTGAGGCCCCTAATCCCCCCAAAAATTAAAAAAAAACAATTTCTTAGAAAAAAAGGTACGTGTGTGTGTGTGTGTGTGTGTGTGTGTGTCAACAGCACTACTCAAAAACAAAATAAAATAAGTTCAGTATCTTTCAAATAGGTGGCTCGAAGATATTAAAAACCCCAAAACTAAACTTTACATGGACAAATGTTTCGAAAATTTTGATTTTCTAAAAATAGTTCTAACAAATTTAATTAGAATTCCATATTTTAAGATATTTACATGGCAAATAAAATATACATCTTGAATTCATAATTCATCAACCATAAGATATAGGCAAAAAATGCGGATCTCTTTAAAGCACAGAAATTATTTCAAATAACTTTTCATCAACCAGTTCCGAGATATTTATTATTACTATTTGTTTGAATTATTCAATATATTTTGTCATTTTTTGAAGTGCTACAGCAAACCTCTTGTTTTCGCTAAGACATGGAAACAGTATGGAATTTTAAGGCCAGCATACAGAGAAATATGACTATCGATTCTGTTTTCTGTATTCTCCTTTAACGAAATGTGTAATGAAACACTTCCACAAAGGTTTATTTCGAATAATACGAAGTGGGTAGAAAAGTATGCTTTCAGGAACATTTTGTAGAAGCTGTATAAAAATAAACGATAGTGGTTAGAGAAGGTCACGTGAACGCAACACATACAGCTTGTTTTTAAATTATTTGTAATTGCAACGCAACACAAATGCATTTCCCTGGTATAAAGCGGGAGGCTCAAGCGGTAACGTCTGTGACCCGCATTCGAGAAGTCCCGGGTTCGCCCAATCTGAGCCAAGATTTTCCTCGGTCGCTAGGCGAATGCTGGATTGTATAATTTGATCCGCGAATTTTCCTATCATTTTTTTCATCACCACATTCCATTTTCTTCTTCACCGCCATACCAGGTGATATACTGATCACCCAACCTGGACATGCTATGATCCAGAAGTTGCTTGCTCCTCGACAGGCTGGACCCAAGGCATTGGCTTGCAAGTCCTTGGAGAGGGGGTGTAAGCCTTAAAAACAGGTGGGTAATCAGTTAAAGAACAAGAAGAAGTACAATTTCTGGAATACGCTATCATTGCACTTAAGGAGAGATTAAAAGCTCTTTCCTCCAATGCTAATTCTATGACCCCATTATTTTGGAAACGGCTTAACGTGCCAGACTGAAATACTTATAGGATGTAGACCCATGGCTTTAAGTACTCTGATTTAATGTTTTTCAATAGGTTTCTTTATTAAGGAATATTGCATTGTTTTCCTAAGCATATCCTCTTTTGATTGAAATGTATTACCAATTGTTAACAAAAATAACCAAACATGTTAATACCCCCCAAAAAATTAAATTGAACCTATTTATGAACGCCATTTAACTACTATAGTCCTCAGGGTCCCTTTTCATATTGGGCGTGAAAGAGGTTCTTTTACGTGCCGTAAATTTACGACACGGGACCCCGGCTTTACTTCCCTTCCGAAGGAAATCGTGCTAAAGAATTTTACGCCCGAAAAAAAATCCATCGCCCTCCGCCGGGTCTGAACCCGCGACCTCTGATTAATACCAAAGTAGATCCACAACAACACTAAGTATTTTATCATCTTAAAATGTAATTTAGCTCTCTCGAATTGTTTTTGAGAAAATGGTCATTTATACAAAGAAATGTTTATCAAAGATAAAAGTTGTTCAAAGCAAAAATGGAGAAAGCAAACTCGCATACTTAGCAAAGGAAGAAACCACATGGTTAAGCACAAAGAAGCTATCATACATAAAAGTAACAGTAATTCGTAGATACCTTTGGCTAAAATATGGGCTATATACACCACTCTGCTCTACAGTGTGTAGATGTTATGACTTTTTACTTTCTCTACTACGTATAGTAAGTAGGGGAAGTATTGTATTCCACCCAAAAATTCGATACCGAGATTTCACCGGAAATACATGTTTTGAGGTGCACTGAATCCAAAAGCATCATTTTTGTAAACATGTCCGTGTGTGTGTGTGTGTGTCTGTGAACAGCATAACTCAAACGAACAGTCGGATAAACACCAAACTTGGTATTTTGGTTCAGTATCTTTCAGGGATTCGACTCGAAGGTTTTCAAGAAAATCCCACCACCCCAGATTACCCTTTACATGGAACATTTTTCGAAAATGTTAATATTCTCAAAAATGGCTCTAACGATTTTGATTAAAGTATCATATGTTTAAGATATTTTCATGACAAACAAAACTGTATATCTGGAATTTTCTGGGAATGTCTCCAAAAGTATTCTTCATTGTGAACGACTTTTGCGTAACTGGTAAACCATAAGAGATAGACAAACTTTTACTACACAAAAAAATTTAGATCGCGTTAAAATGCACAATTTATGTCATATACATTTTTTTTGAGTGAACCATTTTCGAGATATTGCTTGTTATTCTCTTAAATTTTTTTAAACGGGAATTCGTTATTCATTTTTTTATGTCCTGGACATAGAAAGAGAATGGAATACGCCACATAGCAACCAGCTCTTAAAATATTTGACTATCGCTTAATGCCTACCAATTTCCCTTGCATCTACAAGAAAAATAGCAATAACATTAACATCTCGATTAAAATGAAGCATATGGAGAATAAGCGTTTGTAAAAATAGTTTGTACAGGAGTAGAGAAAGTCATGTGAGTATAACACATCAGATTTCTGTTTATGAAGTGTACAGAATTTACATTACGAAACGCGGAAAAGATAAATATTGTGCCTACAGTGATAAAATATGTGACAAATTAAAGAGGAAATTCCAATGTCACTCTCTGACAATTTGCGAGTAAACAGTCAGTAGAATTTACCGAATCGTGAGGTACATCTTATTGTCTTCCTGTCTGTAGCACAAAATGTAGTCAGTATTATTCACACATAACTCTTGAAGTTAACATCTACTCCAGTTGCAAGTGTTAATGTGCTATTTTATGACGTTCTTGACAGCACTTTATGCCAAATACCTCCCAAGTTTGAGCCATAAAATAAATGATGAGGCATAACAAGTAGCGTCCATTTCACGTCAGCACCTTCTGCTCGATGAAGAGGATCATAAAATGTAACTCCTAGAGTAATCCTGGGCTCAGAATTAAATTAGCAAGCACCAGATGGTACAGTCATAACAGTGGAACAGCTGTGGAATCACTAATGATGGGGCCTATGGCATACTTTCTTAGTAGCCCTTAGGTTCAAGAAGTCACCTGCCTTTATTAAGGGAAGGTATATTTAGAAGCATAATAACCGTAACGCTGAACATTAAACAAGCATAGCACAACCGCTGAGTTCCGGTACTTTCAATGGCCTTCTACAGAGTGAGCCAAAACACTCCGAACCGCCTGCGGGTGTTTTTCTTGTCCGCGTTCTTGGCGCTCGTTGCCGTCTGCCGCTATCATAGAAAGGCACGGATGAAAGCATACAACATTTTTAAAACTACTTTTAAAGGCTTTACTTACCAACTTTACGAAAGGAGATGCTGAAACTGACCACCTTTGTTGTCCATACATTTTGGCACCTCTTTAGGAAACTATCCATCACTCGCCGTAGTTCACGTTGAGAAATTTCCAATGGATATTTTATTTTAATTCTTCCAGGGCGTGTGGACTTGTCTTGAACACTTTATGTTTCAAGTTACCCCAGAGGGGTGTTTTGTGAACAATATTATCGGCTGCGCGGTGTTTTTCCACTGGGCGTGTGGGAATATGATAAAAACATGATAACGCACTGCTACTATAAACAAAGTCACGCTGTTGTGATTTTGCTTTGCAATTTGAAGTGCAGTTTTGAGTTGACGGTGATGTGATGTAGCTCATTTATTACGAGTTATTTATTATGTTGTGCTGTATTTAATCAAAAAGTATATTATGACCCAGTATATGTTTTCTACTGCACAGCTGTATTTATTTATGATTCGTACGTGTTAACTCGGTCAGCTCGCCAAGTGAAAGTACGATTTGCAGAAAGATTTCCAGGTGTAAAAGTTCCAGGCCGTACAACAATCAATGAACTTTACAGTGAATTTCAGGCCAAAGGAAGTGTTCAGGCTAAGAAATCTAAAAGACTGCGTTCGGTTCCTACCAAAGAAACATTAGAGGACATCGGTCATGATGGTTAGTTTCCTAAAGAGGTGCCAAAGATGTATGGACGACGGTGGCCAGTTTCAACATCTCCTTTCATAAAGTTGGTAAGTAAAGCTGTTAAAAGTAGTTTTAAAAATGTTGTATGGTTTCATCCGCGCCTTTCTATGATAGCGGCAAACGGCAACGAGCGCCGAGGACGCGGACAGGAAAAACACTGCGCAGGCAGTTCGGAGTCTTTTAGCTCACTCTGTAGTTCCTTATCCACTAAAGTTTTAAATTCTGTTAGTATTAAACCAACCGAGTGAAATGCGGTAAGTTGTGATGCTCGCATTCGTGAGGTCCAGAATTCGAATACCGTTCACTGCCCACTCATGGTTTTCTTGGTCGGTACGCGATTCCGCTTCCTTTTCATCTTTCAGGTGTACTTCTAAGTTTCGTGGCATGTGGCCGTGAACGGATATTTGCTCCAAGGAAACAGTATTTCCCGCGTCTTCGAGTCAGGAACTGTTGGGGACTCCGCGCGACTCTGTGGCCTGTAGCCTCTTGAGGGTGGTAACTGCAATAGATCTCAAGTAGATGTAGTGCGTGATGTTTCGCCCTCTATGGTATACCCTGTAGTTTTACACTATCTCTTAAAATTATTGCTTCTGCTTTTTCAAACTTAAAACTAAGTTTTTAACCTGCGTTTGCATAATTCAACTTAAAAAAAATCTGAAATATTACACTCACATGACATTCTCTAATCTTGGACAAACTATTCTTACAAACACTTATTCTCCATATGCTTCATGTTAATCGAGATATCGAGATGTTAATCTTATTGCTAATTTTCTTGTAGATGCAAGGGGAATTGCTTGGCTTTAAGCGATAGTCAAGTATTTTAAGAGCTGGTTGCTATGTGGAGTATTCCATTCTCTTTGCATTACCAGGACAATAAAATTTAACTGTGCAGTAAACACACCGTAGTGAGTAGCAGTGGAAAAATGTTTTTAACACACTGCCTAAATCCGTCGGTATGATACCTCGTGCTGCAAAATTATTTGTCTCTGCATTGCAGATTACTTTTACATCATCAATTACAATATCCTGCAGCCAAACCTCATCAGCGCAGACGTAAGAGGGATACGGCATAACAGCATCATTAAAACGTAAAACAGTAAACACAGAACAGACACCAAAACAGAAACACCTGAAAATGGTACTATAACAAATAATATATAAATGAATAAAATGAAACAGCCCTTAAACCGTGGAAACAAAATATATAAACTAAAATAGGAACATTTAAAATGCTACTATAACAAACAATAAGATATGAATTAATAAAATGAAACAATGTTACGAAATTGGTTCAAATCAGCATTCCTTTGGAGCAAAAGCCGAAAGATTCACAAAATCATAGGAGTTCGTTTATTTCTCAGCATAAAAAAATATTTAATTATCGCTTAAGGCCTGCTATGTTCCCCTTGTTTTGTATTTGAAAGAGCAATATAGAAATCAGTAGCCTTTAAGCATAGAGGTATCACTTAATAGCTGGTTGCTATGTGCAGCACTATTCCCTTTGCCACAGATTAATACTCTTTGCATATCCAATACAAAAAAATGAATAACGAATTTCCATTTGAGAAAAAGTATAAGTACTGCAAAATTTAAGGGAATAACAAGCAATATCTCATAAATGGTTCACTCAACAAAAATATATATATATATATATGACATAAATTGTGTACTTTAGTGCGATCTACGTTTTTTGTTTAGTAAAATTTTGTCTATCTCTTATGGTTTACCAGGTATGCAAAAGTCGTTCACAATGAAGAATACTTTTGGAGACATTCCCAGAAAATTCGAGATATACATTTCATTTGTCATGAAAATATCTTAAACATATGATATTTTAATCAAAATCGTTAGAGCCATTTTTGAGAAAATTAAAATTTTCGAAAAATGTTGCATGTAAAGGATAATCTGGGGTGGGGGATTTTCTTGAAAACCTTCGTGTCACATCTCTGAAAGATACTGAACCTAAATACCAAGTTTGGTGTTTATCCGACTTTTCGTTTCTGAGTTATGCTGTTCACAGACACACACACGGACATGTTTCCAAAAATGCATTTTTTGGATTCAGGGGGTCTCAAAACATATACTTCCGGTGAAATCTCGGTATCGAAATTTTGGGTGGAATACAATACCTCCTCTAATTACAATACGTAGTAGAGAAAATAAAAATACTCAACATAATATGCATATACTTTGTTTCAGCAGGCACTTTTAACAATGTTTAACAACGCTAAAAGGTATACTTGAACAAGATTACAAATTCAAGTTAAATTTTTTGCAACACTATAAAAAGCATTTGCTATCAGGATAAACTTAATGAACTTCTTAAATAATAATGTTTTCTGGTAATCCTTCAACGCCATATTTCCTTTTCCATTTTTTTTCTTTCTGTTTCGGTTCGAATTATCAAATATTAGAACATCTATACCGTGAAGCAGACATGCCGAAATGAAAACTGACCGAAACGTTAGTAAAAGATAGTTTTAACTTAGGCATATGCTAAGCAAAAATAATTTTTACTGCGTTTGTCTTTTGTAAAAACAGTCCACAGCAGTTTATTTAAAAGCACATAAAGCGGTCAATCCCTGTAAAGAAATAGATACAAGAATAAATTTAGACTGTGATAACGTCAATCCAAGTGACAGAGAGAAGAAAGGGAGGGAAGCAAGAGAAAAAGAAAGAGACTTATCCTATAGTTGTCGAGCAATCCTCCGTTACATTTCGAGTCTGTGGTGTCATCGAAACTTCACACATCTGTATTTACAATACAACAAGTATTGCATGTAACTGTAGTTGTATGTAACTGTACTCTACGCAATTATCATGGTCTCTAGTCATTGCTAGTACTTGTGTCACAAATCAGTGAATATCAATTCGTACTTCAAATTACTCTGAATATGAAATATCTTAACTTTTATAGCAGTAATGCAAATATTAGTTCGCAATAAATAATATTCAAAGGCAGTACTATACTGGATTAGCGCGGCGTTGCAACTTACTACGTAAAAGGCATCTAACAACCCCGCCAAAGCATAATCCCCCAGACTTGGACGGTCCCATGGATGTCTGTATCAACTCTCCCGCCGAGACCAACCCAAACAGAAAACAGCTCACTGGTTATTTCGAAATCATGGAAGAAAGAACATAATTAACAACCGGATTGCTTTGTTCCAATATCTCTAACATCTTGGGCTCTGTATTGTGTTAATGTATAACTTCTAACTCTGTGTGTTTTGGTTTACTTTTATTATTAAGTGTAACATACGTTGGATATTGAACAATTGTTGAAGAATTCGAGTTTATAGTTGTGGTGTGAGAAGAGGGCTGTGTGCGATAAAATAGACACAATTGGTGGATATGTTAAGTTCGAAGATCTAAACGCTCCAAAACTGTTACCTGGCTTGTAAACATCTATTGAACGTCAGAAAAAATTCATTATTATTTCAAAAATAGTTTGTTCACATGAAATCTTCACTTAATCTTCTCAATGTGCTGTTCTTATCTATGAAGGAAATGTGCCTTCTCTGTATAACATTTTCGGAAAATGTTTATAAAGTCGCTAAAAAAACATTCAGTTTACGTCATAAACAAATGCCGCAGTTGTGATAAGTGCACTAATTAATACATATGTAATTACAATGTACTTTTTTCCCTATTAGTTAAGCGTGTGTTAATTTGCAGAACGCGCCGTAACTTGTGTGCGCTTCTGTAGAGGTTATACACTGAATTAGTGCATTGCCTTTTGTTCTTCTTATTTCTTTTTCTCAACACTGGCGAGTGCAGCAACTGGTCATCGTCATATGCACTTATAACCTACAACCATAATGTCAACTACTAAACAACTCAAGCTACGCTTCTGCCCAAGCACTACAGAGGAAAAGATATGTTATCATCATAGAATTCCACGACAGTTTAACCATTAGAGATTACATACTCACAGTAAATAAAGTTACTCTGCTTAACAATCTCAGATGTGCTTCTCGCGTTTCAAATTCCCGAATATGCATTATCCTTGCAACTAGCAGAATTGTAGATGAAATAACAAAACATTCCACTATCAAGTTAATAACGTTCATCCCCAGTTACAACCACCATCACATCCAATGTTTCCAACGTTTGCCCATTATACCAAATCATGTAAATGAAAATCACTTAGGGGAAAGGTCCCTATATTGAACCATTTGAGCCTAAATAGTAAATACTAATTTCAAATCAACATTTTCAGAAACACAAGCGTTAAAGTGACAAATCCTTACGCTATAAATATCCTCGACACAACTTAAAATTAATACAATTATCAATTAAATAACATTTAAACAGTGAGATGGTGCACATCGGTTCAAATTAGAAACGTGGTCCTTAAATTGAACCACCCGTGTCTTAAAATGAACCACATACTTTGCAGTTTAAAAGTATTTATATTAATACAAAATACATATATTTTATTCTACATTCAAAACAAATATGCTATCAGCAACGAAAGTAGTGTCCAAAATTGTGATAAGAATATATTTCCTTGAAAATTTTGAATTTTTGTATAATAGCAATCGCTTGATTTTTGAAATAGGTATTATTTGCAAATATAAAGAGCTTACTAATTTTTGCTCTCATATAAAACAGTCCAGTTATACACAGTCTTCACAATAAAACACTTTCTTCTTGGCACTAACTTTTGCACACCTTTTGAAGCCATATGCTACAACTCATACACTGGATCATGTCCATTTCAGACAATTCACAATTCACACATTCATGTCATCCACTGTTTTTAACATGATTTTTTTAACTTAGCATGGATATTTATTCACACGTTATACTATTCGCAGTTGAGCAATCCTAGAACTTCAATAGGTTTCCTAAATTGACCAGTTCAATATAGGGTTCAGTGGTTCAATTTACGAGCCACGCCATTTTGGAAGCTTTAGCATCTATATGACAAGAGAGACGCTGCTTGAAAAAGCGTGTGCATGAATATTGTTGCTAAATAAACACTTCATAACATGTAATATATATAGGACATCTCAAACTTATCTAATTAACCGTTTAAGCTTGGCTAGACGAGTCAAATATTACTTCTGAAGCACCAAAAACACACAACACTTCATACAACTGAAACCACAGCTCAGAATGCAAAGTCAACAACTCCAAGCATTCATAGCTGTACACGCCACGCTTCTGCTAGGATTATGGTGCCATCTGTCAAACAGTTTGGAAAATATCGGAGCGGTTCAATTTAAGAGGCGGTTCAAATTAGGGACCTTTCCATACTTGAATGTTCTGTGAAAACAATGGCAACCATCAGTTTTTAAGAGCGGGAACCACCGAATCTGTTTGCAACATCCTTACTTTCATCTTGATTATTTATAAAGCTGTCCCTAAGTATAGAAATCAACTATGAAGGCACAAGCTACTGGGTTTACACACCATCCGATACACCAATGTACTTTGTACTCACGAATTTTTGTAAATATATTGCCGCTCGTTCCTATCAGCTAGTACCGTGGTTTGAACATTCGCCACACTAATCCCGTCAGCTAACGATGAGTATGAAAATGCTGCTTGTCCCTTATCTTCTGAACTGGGAAAGTCTGAATGTGCCTTACTAGACACACATTCTTTGGCTGCTTTCTGAGAAGAGTAAGTAGTCATACCAAAGCAGATAACAGAGCCTCTCAACCTGTTGACTTGCTTTGGATAACCGGGGAACAACAAGTCGGGCATAAGCCATCCATTTCCTCCTGCAATGCCACTACTGATAGCACAGACACGTAGTCTGTAGTCGTCTACCATGCCATCTTGCATAACTCATCAAATTTCATTGATGAGTTATCCGTAAAAATCGGAGCAGCCAAAATACAGAAGAAAATTCACGTCGTAGCATCCCTAGAAATTGTAGATTCTGTTAAGTTCGAAGAACTTGCTTTTAACTTAATTCAGCTTCTCCTGAAAACAACGGTATGTGAACTGATGTAATCCCCAATGTCCTTGAATACACAAATGGGATTGAATCTCCTGTGCATATCATCAGGAAGCACATTATAACAAGCATGGACACCAAAAGCAAAACAATAGAGAGAAAGCTACTAGCAGCCTTTACAAATCCAAGAAGGTCGTGAATGGCTTCCCTAGACGCTCCAAAGTTAAATGAGCAATACTTCAGAACTACATCAGATCTCGATAGAAGCTGTCGCGGTAACCTGTCCGTGTTATCTTATTTGCTGAGCGCCTGTTATTGTTTTACTATTTTGAATTTTGGGTACTTTGTCCTCCGGCTAGCTATTATTACTCAGTCGAGCAAATATCTCTTGAACAGGGAGTGTAAACGGAAAGGAGTTGTTACTAAAAGATAACACTGATAAAAGAATTTGTTTTTACACTTTTATTGCCGTCACACTTAATTAATTTCACATATTTAATCTTGATACACGCCTGACTGAAACTGTTATATTTTCGAATGTAACTACAAATACTTATTTGCCGCGCACTATTAATTCGCGTATTTCACATTTTGTAATTACTTTACGATGCGAGGGATTCTGTAGAATTGCATAATGTGTACATCATGAATGCTTCCTTAGAACTGCCTGACGTGTAACTCGCGAGAGAGATTTCTTAGAACTGCGCGACGTTTACCTTGTGAATGATTCTGTAGAACTGCGCGTTACTTGCCTTTGGCTTAAGAGTTTATACTCCCTCATATATGCCTAAACATTATAATAGAGCTGCTATTGGTTAATAAATCGCGCAACATTAGCGTCTGTTTTATAAGCCAATCAAAATTACAAACACATATGCTCTAGGAAAGATATTCCCTCCATTTCTAAAGCAAGGCGCGCTACCCTGACGTCATTTGTTTGTCTCTTCTAATTGATAAACAACTCACCCCTTCGCTTCATTGTTACCCACTCCTATTGTCAGTTTCAGTGAGGCCGTGTAAACTTATTGCCTAACAATGCTTATGGCTAACAAACCTCTAAAATCATTGTCATATAATAATGTTAATTTACACTACAATCATTCTGGCATTCACAGTGTTGTGATATAAAATACTGCCTCAAAGCTCAACTTCCCTTTATAGGGCCGAATTTTTGAACTGGGATTGCCATCATCATTGCCGGATTCTGACACTATTGCCAAATCAGTCGAACAATGTAATTTAAACCGCTTCCTTTTAATCTTAAACAAACACAGTATGAATATTTGCAAATTCTCCTACGCATAACCCCAACCTTGACCATAATTCCGTCGTCTTATGTCTGCAGGAAGCAAATTTCCAAGATGGCTATCATAACCGAATTGTTACTAAAGAAGAACTGTTACTAAATAATACCAGGTAGTGTAAATGTAATCGCTTGCATCGGGTCAAATTTTCCTCACATAACAATCCAATGAAAACGCGCCATGAAGCTGATGCAATTTGTACACACTTTAGTCCTGAGATTGGTGCGTCAATGTGACGTGTGTTGGCTCATCCCTGAACTCCATGAACTTATACAACAGCTATATCTATTATTGCAAATGTTTTAAACTGCCACAATAACATATGCGGTTCCGAACTGCACACTTCCAAAGGAAAAGCGATTGTCTCAGAGATAGATTCGATCTCTTCCTTAATAAGCTCTCTGTGACTATCCATTATGCTCCCCTTAGGAAAAGGGTTCCTATCCCTTCAGCTGCCATGGTGCAGGCGCTACATGCAGACCTCTAGCAGTAGTGGTATATCTGATGTTACTAGAAGAACGTGGATCAAACAGGGACTGTTCGAATTGGTTTGGTCTTGGTGGAGCAGTTGATCCTGACACCCACGGGAGATATGTTTGGTGATGCTAGGTTGGTGTTGTGGTACGAGCCAATGTCCTATGGTACCAGCCTGGCCAGAAGGTTTGGGGAGCTTCGGGGTGGGTAGCTGCTATTGGCTGCCTGCCTGTGACGCAAGTACGAGTGAAGACGAGCGCGCGGATATATTCACAGTGCAGTAACAAACTAATAACAAAATCTATATCTTGAATTTTCTCGGAATAGACGATGAAATTATTTAGAATTAATTATACATAATTTTGATTTACTGATAAGAATTAGACAAATCTCGTTAAAACGCAAAATTTACCTTAGATAACGTCTTTGTAACATCAGCCATTTCCGAGATACCGTTGTTATTGGTTTGTATTTTTCAACACGTTTGTCATTTTTTGAAGGGCTGTCGCCATTCACTTGTTACTCCTGATGTCATGGATAGAGTACGGAATTTCTTGGCCAGCAAATAGCTACCCGTTTTTAAACATCTGATTAAAGCTTCAGTCACCTGTGTCCATCTCCCTTGTGCCTACGACGAAATGTGTAATGGGGGTGTTTCTGCAAACATTTATCTCGATTAATATGAAGTAAGGACAAACAAAAGCTTTTGTCACAACTGCTTCCAGAAAGGATGTAAAAATAAACTATAGCAGCTAGAGAAAGTAATAGATCAGCTTTTACCCTAATGGGTTCATTATTAACAAAACCTAACTTACGAAATTACGTGAACAGTTGTGCTTGGGTTTTAGTAATGTATTCTTATTTATTTTACGTTGCTTTAACTACGAGTATGTAGTCATATTACGAGGTTCGGTTAAGAGATAACTCATGGCTCGGGTGTGGCAGACAATTAGCCTTCTAGGTCTCATCCCTGTGTACCATACCGTCTTGCTTCGTCATGTGCCCTAGAGGTGCTTCTGTAACAAGCAGATGATAGCTTCTACACGTGTGCACAGAGGCAACTGTACTTCTGCTTCTACATGTGCCGGTCAGATGGCATTAGGGTGCCGTCCAGTCTACCTGCTTTCATTACCTGTTGATAGACGGCAGAGCATTCGCTATTACCATCTATTTTCCATGTTACTATAGTTTTAGACTGCAGGTGAAACTTTGGGCTGTGGTATTAAAGATCCAATCCGGTATTTACCTTGGCGTCTGAGACAAAACACGAAAAAAAACCAGTTAGATTGGTCGGCTCATGAGATTTCAAACCGGGACGTCCCGAATGAGTGCCATAGACGTTATCACCCGAGCCATTCCTCTCGGTGTTTTAGTATTGTGCATGTAACCAAGTTCTGTATTGCTTAATTTTAAGGGGAGGCATCTGTGAAAATTGCTAAAATCCATATTTTTGGACATAATGACGTGAAATTTTGTATGTATTTGTGCTAAAGGGTATCTAGTAGATGTACTAAATTTCACATTTCTATCTAAGATAGTTTTGCAAAAACAAAATATTTACTGGTTTTTTTTGCCACAGCTTTAGTGTAGTATAACAAATGCTCCATGCATAACACTATAAGTTGTAAATAAACTAAACTCTAACTGTATGTTTCTTTTGATTATGTCTGCAAAACTTGGTATTATTTTTTAGATATGTCAAATAGTTTTGGCGAAAAAAATTATTGAATATATATATTACCTTTTTTTTCCAAATTATTAATAATTTTCAAATTTAAAATGCAATAACAATTAAACTACTCCATATAGATCATTTAAAATACCTAGTTTTATTTAGTAGTTATCTAAAAACATTTGTGCAAAATTTCAAAGAAACCTATTAAAAACTGCATTGCAAGGAGCAGTTTGAACATTAAAAAATGCAGAAAAACAAAGAGTGAAGAAAAATGACTTTAAAGCTTTAAATGTATAACAACACATATTTATTGCCTTAGAATTCCCCTGAACCATATGAAGGTCTTTGAGATAACTGTTTAGCTTCCTCTTCTTTAAGTTTTATTACTTTTAACTGTTTCTTTGCTGATTTGAATGTATTTAGCCTTGTCACAAATTATTTGAGATATAAACATATCATGACAGAAGCTTGTATAAAAAACACCTAACCTAAGGCTAACCTTGCGTGAATTGAATCACGGAGGTTAGGGTAGGTTTAGTTTTTTTTATATAAGCCGGTATTGCATTCCCCCCCCCCAAACATTCGACACCGAGATTTCACGGGAAATACATATTTTGAGGCCGCCTGAATAAAAAAAAAGGATTTTTAGAAAAAGGTCCGTGTGTGTGTATGTCTGTGTGTCTGAATAGCATAACTCAAAACCAAAAAGTCGAATAAATAACAACTTGGTATTTAAGTTCAATGTCATCCAAGGATGCGATACGAAGATTTTCGAGAAAACCTTCCACCCCTAAATTACCCTTTACACGGAGTGTGCTTTGAATTTTTTTTTATTTTCTTAAAAATGGCTGTAACGATTTTGATTATAATACCATATATTAAAGATATTTACATGAGAAATAAAATATCTTTAATTTTTCTGGGAACAGTATTTGAAGTCCTCTTCATTCGGAAGGAATTTTGTATTATCTTGCATAACTCGTAAATGTTAAGCGACAGACGAAAACGTACTACATAAAAATGTAGATCTCATTAAAACACACAATTTACTTTAAATAAATTTTTGGTGGCATAAGCCGTTTCTGAGATATTAATTATTGTAGATTAAATTCTTCATTTCTTGTTTATTCTCTTAAAGTCCTTGCAACATTCAGTTGTTTCTTGTGATTGCATGGAAACAGGATGGAATTTTAAGGCTAACATGTAGTGACCAGCTGTTAAGCGTTTGACTATCGCTGCTCCCTTTGTGTCTATAACGAAGTGTGTAATGTATGCAGCAAAGGTTTACTTGGATTCAAATGTGGCTTTAGTAAGGATAGTTTGTATACCCACTAATTAACTATAGGGGTAGGGAAAGTCATGTAAATGTATCACATTAGATATTTTTAGTCAAAAAGTAAACAGAAGAATCGCTTTTATTTGACTAGTATAATACAAACGCGATTATGTGAAGATGTTATGGGTAGAGAACCTCGTGCGATTGTAATAAATGTAATAGTAACAAATAGATAAAAACATTTCTGTTGTACAGAAACGTATTTTTATATATCGTTTTACTTATCGGATAATCTCTTTATACTCATGTCATTTTGTAACAATGTTATTCCGTGTATTTGTTTTATGATTATAACCAGCAGTACGTGCAACATGGCATGCTAACCATATTTACTAGATTAATATGCTTGTTGCCGTTTAACACATTTTAGTGTTATATCATTACGCTGAATTATTTATCTTCAATTTATTCCTCATGTTTACTTCATTAGCAAAGCCCAACACCGCGCAACACAGCTCTCTAATGAGCGCAAAATCGCTTACCTCTTCCTGTATCAGTCTTGCACAACATGTGCGCTGGCCTGTATAATTAATTTGGACCGAACTAGTGATGCTGAAATAATTCAAATACGTGTGTATGGTTGCAGTCGCTATGACCTCTTGCCAAAGAAAAAATTGTATGTATTAGATTAGCATGATTTACTCTATCCTCTATCTTATGTTACTGGGTATACGCATTATTCTTATAAAAACTTATTATTCTATCTACTTCATTTTAATACCAATAAACCTTTGTAGAAATAGCTACATTACATATTTCGTTATAGAGACAAAGAGAACAGTGATAGTCAAATGTTTAACAACTGGATACTATAAGGTGAAATTAAAATACCATTTTCTTTCCAAGCAATCGCGAGAAAATACTGTATATCGACAGTACTTTAAAATAATGACAACCGTACAATTCCAACCATATCTCAGAAATGGCTTATGTCACCAAAATACGTATTTGAAACAAACTGTGTTTTTCTGTATAGTATGCTTTCGTCTATCGCTTAACGTTTACCAGTCATGCAAGGTAATACAAAATTCCTTCCGGATGAAGAAGACTTCACAGGCTATTCCCCGAAAATTCAATATATACATCTCTTTAATATGTCGTGTTTTAATCAAAACTATTGGAACCATTTTAGAGAAAATCAAAATTTTGTTCCATGTGGTTCGCGGTTGAGGAATTTTCTTGAAAATCTTCGTGTCGTATCTTTGGAAGTTTGATATTTATAGAAGTTTTTATGTTTGAGTTATGGTGTTCACAGACAGACTCGGACTTATTAGATTTAGGAGACATCAAAACATATATTTCTTTCTCTATCTACTACGAATGTATTAGGAAAAAATCTGATGTGTTACACTCACATGAGTTTCTCTACTCTTGTAAAAACTATTCTAACTAACGCTTATTCTCCATATGCTTTATGATAATCGAGATGTTAATCTTATTGCTAACTTTCTTGTAGATGCAAGGGGAATTGGTAGGCTTTAAGCGACTGTCAAATATTTTAAGCGCTGGTTGCTATGTGGAGTATTCCATTCTATTTGCATTACCAGGACAAAAAAAATGAATAACGAATTCCCATTTGAGAAAAAGTATAAGTATTGGAAAATTTTAAGGGAATAACAAGCAATATCTCGAAAATGGTTCACTCAACAACAACAAAAATGTATATGACATAAATTGTGTATTTTAACGCTATCTACATTTTTTGTGTAGTAAAATTTTGTCTATCTCTTTTGGTTTACCAGTTATGCAAAAGTCGTTCACAATGAAGAATATTTTTGGAGACATTCCCAGAAAATTTAAGATATACATTTTATTTGTCATGAAAGTATCTTAAATATATGCTATTTTAATCAAAATCGTTATGCCATTTTTGAGAAAATTAAAATTTTCGAAAAATGTTCCATGTAAGGGGTACTCTGGGATGGGAGATTTTCTTGAAAACCTTCGTGTCGCATCTCTGGAAGATACTGAACCTTGACTGATTGCATTTTATTTAGCGGTACTGTAGGTTTAAAAAATAGATAGCCCTTTTCTTTAGTAAATCTATACTCGACAGTCTGTTTATCTATTTATTTGCTGAAAGATATTTTGTATACCATAGTACGATGCGATCGTTTTATGGCGAGGCCACGGATCGCGCGTGTGCGTACTCCGTGCACTAATTACACTGGGGTTTTTTGTTCCGTAACTCCCGCATTGTTTATTCACGAGTGATGTAACATGCACAATAATGAGTACTAAACATTTTATTAGTGATGTCCATCTGCGTGAAGACGGAATTTTCATTCACTCCCGTAAGTTCTTCTTGCGTAATGTTCATAATTTCTCCCCCAGGGGCTTACTTCGGTAAGTATGGGTTTTGCGCTCCCTGGGTCCCGAGCCACCGGTCCTCCGGGTTTGGGGGTTGTGTTAGGGTAACAGCCCTGTCCGTAAATCTGCGACCTTCTTCATCATTTGTGTGTGGACAGCCGTTTTCAGAAAAGGCTGTCCGCACGACTTAACGGCTTAAGATTCACATGTGTGATAATTTTCACATTCTTTACCACATACACAGTACGTAGAGTAGATGTTGCACTCCACAAAAAATTCGATACATAGATTTTACCGAAAATACTTGTTTTGAGCTCCCGGGAAAAACAAAAGATTTTAGTAAAAGGTTCGTGTGTGTGTGTGTGTGTGTGCATAACTCAAAAACGAAAATTCGGATAAATACCAAACTTGGTGTTTAGATTCAGTACCTTTTAAAGATGCGACATAAATATTTTCAAGAAAATCCCCAACTCCAAGAATACATGGAATACTTCTAGGAAATTTCGATTTTATGAAAAATGGTCCTAACCATTTTTATTAAAATGTACTATATATTAAGCATGTGTACATGACAAATAAAATACAGGGCATCCCAAATTGATGTATACACACTTTGAAATGTTATTTCTCAGCAACGAAATGAGACAGAAACAGAATTGTTTTTGTGTTCTATTCCTTAAAGTTCCTTAAGCCGCTACATGCTCAAAATGCCCACCTTCTGGTACAGTACACTCCCAAAAACGACGTATAGAGCGATATACCGTCTGCATAGTTGGTAATGGAATATCGCTGAATGCATGTTAAATGCGATCCTCCAGTGTTTGTGGTTTTTTGGCGTACATCGTGTTATTTAAAGTTCCACAAACGTAGAAGTCTAGAGGGATTAAATCGGAAGATCGAGGCAGGAACTCCGTAGTACTTCCTCTTCGTCTTATCCGTCTCTGATTGAATGTACGTTCAAGAAAATTACTCCCAACGACATGGAAGCGAGATCAAACCCTGTCTTATTGGAAGTAAACCTTATTTTCATTCTCAAAGACACGTGGTATCATGATTTCCAAAACTTGCAGGTAAGTCTGAACGTGACAGTATCTTTGAAGAAGTAGGGCCCAATTTCTCCTCTGGATGACAGACCACACCACACCATTACTCCTGGAAGATTGGCGGCATTTTCTTCAATGACCTGTGGATTTTCCTTAGCCCAGGATGCCGATTAATTGTGCCATTAAGTTTGAATGTGGCTTCATCTGACCAAGAAATTGAGTCTTGAAAATCTTCCCTTTCCTCATACTTGTTCAGGAACCACTCACAAAATTGAAATTGCCTATGTGGGTCATCCTCATTTAGTGCATAGAGAAGTTTCGGAAGGTAAGGTTTTCATGTTTTACCTCGCACAATTCGATTAACAGTGGTTTTCTTGTTACCAATCTCACCGGCAATTTGTATGCTTATAAACACACGAACGATGAACGTGTTGCTATGCTTTCCAGTGCCTTCTGGATCATACACAATACTAATTTCATTTCTATCTCATTTCGTTGCTCAGGAATAACGTTTCAAATTGTGTATACATCAATTTGGGACACTCGGTGTATATCTAGAATTTTTGGGGTTAGCTTGTAAAGTCTTCTTTATTCGGAAGGAAATTTGCACAAATTTGTATAACTGGTAAATGTTAAGTGATAGACGAAAACGTACTACAGAAAAATGTAGATTGCTTTAAAATATACAATTTATTTGAAATAAGTTTCTTGTGGTATAAACCATTTCGAGAATCTATTATTAATTGCTCAATACTTAACCATTCTTTTAAAGTTTTGTCGATTTTCAGCTTCTCGCGATCTCATTGAAAGAGTGCTTAATTTTAAGGCCAGCGTATAGCATCCAGTTCTAAAACAGTTGACTAGAGGGTAGAGAAAGTCATTGAATGTAACACATCAGATTTTGCTATACGTGCACCGATGTTACTTAAAGTTCTTAACTAACCTGCTTTAGTACGAGCAAAAGTAGTAGAAACCACGTCATAAACGTGATGTTCACTACCTAAGCAAAGAATATAAACAGAGACCATTAACGCTTAAGGTTGGTAGCTATACGTTAACTGAAGGTGGGAACGCGCCCACAAGAAAAGAAGTGCATATGAAACTTTAAAAGCGCCCACTTATATGCTACTCTTAAGACTGCAGATCATTACAAATGAGGCAAGTCAAAGTGTGATACGGCAGAAGACAGATTTATCTTGCTTCCTATTTTGTGACGTGAAGAGAACGTTAAGTACTAAGGAACAATGCCAGGCGATCAACGTTCTGATGATGCCTCTTGTTGAAACGTCTTCACTACCGTCTCGACCACTTCCTCGGTGCAATCCTCAGATTCTCAAAACTGCTTAAAATCGACTTCCCTGATGAACCTGGTTGTTGATACTTCACCCCAGATCTTGGTGGAATCTTACACCTCTTGAATTAGCATACTGGTTATTAGCATCTGTTATCATCAATGTAATAGGAGAGTTTACGTTTTTTTCGGTTCAGAAAGTCCTACCCTCGCCCTTTGGCACACACAATATCTTGCATCTTGATAATTAATTCGGATTATGATTACGACTGATGTAGAAAGCACTGACATACTCCGCACTTTGTAGAACTGTATTAACTCTTTAAATTGCTACAGGTTGTGCCGATTTCACCATGGAGGTTTGGCAATGAGAAACATCTAGCTTCATTCCAAGAATCAAGAAGAGAAGTAGGCTAGTACATTTTAAGTTATCCCAAGAAGACGTATCCCTTGCTCTTGTGATTTCCAGGCCCCTTTACATAGGATTATGTTAAGACAGAAATACTCAGCTGTGGCTGAAGTAACCTACGAGTGATGTTTTTAAAGTATGGTCGTCCGTTATGCAATAAAATAAAAAAGTAAAGCAATCTCTGATTACCCTCCCTTCGTAGGACTTTCAAGCCAATGCAAGCCAATGCTTGTAGTCAGATGTTTGTCGGGGAATTAAGCTTCTATGGATCAGAGACTGACAATCAGAGTGGGAGATCAGCCCGAAGCCCGGGATGAAGCGAAGAAGATAATACATTATATGATCAAAAGTATTCGGACATCCCCACAAACATATGTTATTCATCTTAGGTGCACTGTGCTGCCACCTACTGCCTGGTACTCATTATCCGCGACCTCAGTAGTCATTAGACATCATGAGGCAGCAGAATGGGACACTCCGTGGAACTCACGGACTTTGACCGTGGTCAGGCGATTGGGTGTCACTTGTGTCAGAAGCCTATACGCGAGATTTCAGCACTCCTAAACATCCGTAGGTCCACTGTTTCTGATGTGATAGTGACGTGGAAACGGAAGGGACATGTACAGCACAAAAGCATACAGGCCAACCTCGTCTGTTGACTGACAGAGACCGCCGACATTTGAAGAGGATCGTAAAGAGTAATAGGCAGACATCTATCCAGATCATCACACAGGAATTCAAAACTACATCAGGATCCACTCCGAGTACTATGACAGTTAGGCGTGAGGTAAGAAACCTTGGATTCCATGGTCGGGCGGCTGCTGATAAGCCACACATCACGCAGGAAAATGCCAAACGACGCCTCGCGTGGTGTAGGGAGCGTCAACATTACACGATTGAACAGTGACAAAACGTTGTGTGGAGTGACGAATCACGGTACACAATGTGGCGATCCGATGGCAGTGTGGGTATGGCTAATGCCCGGTGAACGTCATCTGCCAGCGTGTGTAGTGCCAACAGTGAAATTCGGAGGTAGTGTTGGTGTTATGGTGTGGTCGTGTTTTTTCTAGAGGGAGCGTGCACCCCTTGTTGTTTTGCGTGGCACGATCACAGCGCAGACCTACTACATTGATATTTTAAGCACCTTCTTGCTTCCTACTGTTGAAGAGCATTTCGGGGATGGCGATTCCATCTTTCAACATTTGTTCATACTGCACGGGCTGTGGCGGAATGGTTACACGACAATAACATCCCTGTAATGGACTGGCCTGCACAGACTCCTGACTTGAATCCTATAGAACACCTTTGGGATGTTTTGGAACGGCGACTTCGTGCCAGGCCTCACCGACCTACATCGATACCTCTCCTCAGTTCCGCACTCCGTGAAGAATGGGCTGTCATTCCCCAAGAAACCTTCCAGCATCTGATTGAAAGTATGCCTGCGAGAGTGAACGCTGTCATCAAGGCTAAGGTTGGGCCAACACCATATTGGCTTCCAGCATTACTGATGGAGGGCGCCACGAACTTGTACGGCATTTTCAGCCAGGTGTCCGGATACTTTTGATTATGTAGTGTAGGGAGATGCGAGAGATGAATAACAGGAAAAGTGAAGATGGGGCACCGGTGGAATTGTGGGGGAAACCGGAGAACCCGGAGAAAACCCACCCAGACGCCGTTTTGTCCACTGCAAGTCCCACATGCGCAACCTGGGATCTACCCTTGGTGGGAGGCGAGCGGACTAACCACAAGTCCACATAAAATTGCGTTTCAGTTATGGACGCTCTTTAACTGCTCTAGTCCTTAGCGTCCCATTCTATATTGGGCGTGAAAGACTGGTAACTTTGCTCAGAGGCCCCTTCATCAAGTTTGAGGTTCTTTTACACGCAGTAAATCTACGACACTTGTCCAGCAGCTTTACTTCCCTTCCAAAGGAAGCCATGGTAGTGATTTTTACGCCCGAAAAAAAAATCCATCGCCTTCCGCCGGGTTTGACCAAGTTACCTAAAGGTAACCAATACACCACGGAGGACGACCCACTCAGCCACGGCGCAACTAAAACTTTTGAATAATTAACTTTTTGTTTCATTCTACATACCTTAAGTTTCCTTTCTACACAGTTTTCACAATCATTTAAATTTTCATTGTAGTATAGAATACATTTTAGTGACTTCTCATAGAAGTTCACTGCCTGCCCATATAACATGCGTGTACTGTTTTGACATTTGTTTTTATGAAGTGAAGATGCCATGGCAGAAGAAAATGTGTTTTTGGTATCGTTGGTTTCAGGGGAACTGAAGCTGGTGAGGTGAAGTCCGATCTTCATCACAACTCAGAAAACAATTGTTAAGCTGCTATTTTCCAAACAGGCCGCTTACTATTCATATCCTCCAAGAAGCGTTTATACATATGCAGAA
The DNA here is from genome assembly GCA_030765065.1 of Deroplatys truncata. NCBI lineage: Eukaryota > Metazoa > Arthropoda > Insecta > Mantodea > Mantidae > Deroplatys > Deroplatys truncata. Next base: position 182,790,014 of record CM060979.1, read on the forward strand.
ATATCCCCTAAGAGATTATCAAAGTTAACTTTCAATACAGAAAGTTTTGACTTCAAAAATGGATGGCGGCGGAAGTCTGTGACGAGGTTCTAAAATCTTGTGCTACGCTAAGAGTTCTATCACTTATCAATGTACGAGAAACATTGAGAACTGATAGAAAAGTAGTGTAAGGTGCCTAAAAATAAACTATTTAGAATGTTTAGTAATTCATACTTTACTTCAAAAGTGACCTTACTTTAAAAAAACTGATGTGTTACACTCACATGACTTTCCCTACTCTTGTACAAAATATTTTTACAAACGCTCAATCTCCATCTACTTTATGTTAATCGATATATCGAGATGTCAATCTTATTACTAATTTTCTTGTAGGTGCAAGGGGAATATGGTAGGTTTTAAGCGACAGTCAAATCTTTTAAGAACTGGTTGCTATGTGGAGCATTTCATTCTCTTTGCATGTACTGTATCTTAAAAAAATGAATACGAATTCCCATTTGAGAAAAAGTATGAGTATTGGAAAATTTAAGGGAATAACAAGCAATATCTCAAAAACGGTTCACTCAACAACAAAAATACATATGACATAAACTGTGTATTTTAACGCGATCTGCATTTTTTGTGTAGTAAAATTTTGTCTATCCCTTATGGTTTACAGTTATGCAAAAGTCGTTCACAATAAAGAATACTTTTGGAGACATTCCCAGAAAATTCGAGATATACAATTCATTTGCCATAAAAATGTCTTAAACTTATGATATTTTATTCAAAATCGTTAAAGGAATTTTTGAGAAAATTAAAATTTTCGAAAAATGTTCCATATAAAAGGATAATCTGGGTTGGAGGATTTTCTTGAAAACCTTCGTGTCGCATCTCTGGAGGATACTGAACCTAAATACCAAGTTTGGTGTTTTTCCGACTGTTCGTTTCTGAGTTATGCTGTTCACAGACACACAGACATCACACAGAGAGAGACACACGTGGACATGTTTCCAAAAATGCTTTCTTTGGATTCACAGGGCCTCAAAACATATATTTCCTGTGAAATTTCGGTATCGAATTTTTGGGTGGAATACTATACTTCCCCTGCTTACTATACGTCGTAGAGAAAATAAAAATATCCCTTATACTTAGGGAAAGCCATTCCGAATTAACGCCTCGTTCTCCTGCATGGGGTTTTGAAGCGATTACTCTATGATTACTCTTTGGCTGATGTAGAAAGCACTGGCATTCTCCACTCTTTGTAGAATTGTATTAGCTCCTCACATAGGCACAGGTGGCGCTGATTTTGCAAGTAATAGAAGTTAGGCAATGAGAAATAAGTAGCTTAATTCCAAGGATTACGCTCCAGGTCCCTTTCATACGATTATGTGAAGTTAGGCAGAAATCCTCAGCCATAAGCTGAAGGAATCTAATTAGGGAATGGCATTTTGAATTGACGCTTTGTTCTCTTGCAGGGGCTTTACGAAAGTTTGGTAACCTTGCATTAAAAAAAATGTATTAGATATATTTGACTTTCTCTACTCAGTCTTCCACAAAATATTCTTACAACAGCATATTCCTCTACCTACTTCAATTTAATCCAGATAAACTTTCATTACACATTAACATATTTCGTTGTAGGCACGAGAGACATAGAATAGTCTAAAGCGACAGTCAGAGTTTTAAAAAGCAGATTTCTATGGGATGGTTTTGAAATTTTATGCTCTTTACATGGCCACAAGAAGAATTCCTAATGACATACTACAGAGTGAGCCAAAAAACTCCGAACCGCCTGCGCGGTGTTTTTCCTGTCTGCATCCTCGGCGCTCGTTGTCGTCTGCTGCTATTATAGAAAGGTGAGGATGAAACCATATAACATTTTTAAAACTACTTTTAAAGGCCTTATTTACCAACTTTATGAAAGGAAATGCTGAAATTGGCTTCCGTCGTTGTCCTTACATTTTTGGAACCTCGGATATTAATACGGATATCTCGGGAATGTCTGAAGCCACATAAAACGTTATTTGGACTAAATTGTGTGCTTTAAAGAAATCTACATTTCTTGTGAAGTACGTTTTCGTCTATCGCTTAACATTTTCTATTTATAGAAGGTTATAAAAAATTCCTTCCGAATGAAGATGATATATGGCAAGTTAATCAAAATCGTTAGAGCCAGTTTTTTAAAAATAAAAAATTTCGAAAAATGTTCCATGTAAAAAGTAGAATATGGTTGGGCGATTTTCTTGAAAAACTTCCTGTCGCATCTGCAGAAAGTACTAAGCCTAAATTACTAAGTTTGGTGTTTATCTGACTTTTGGTTTCTTAAGTTATGCGTTCACAGACATACACACACACATACACACTGATTTCATTCATTCATTATCTGTTTACCCTCCTCTTATGTAGGACTTACACCCCCAAGACTTACAAGCGGGTGCCTGGGGTCAGAGGCCCGTCGAGGAGCAGACACTCATGAATCAGACAGAATATCCAGGATGGGTGATCAGCCCGATGCCTGGTATGGGATGAAGGAAGTACATGAAACGAAATGTCAGTGAAATGGATGAAAGGAAAGGTGATGATGGAGCAGTTGGTGAAATGAATGGCGGGGGAAACCGGAGAACCCGGAGAAAACCCGCCCAGACGCCGCTTCGTCCACCACAAATCCCACATGCAGGTCCCTGGGATTGAACCCAGGCCGCCTCGGTGGGGGGCGAGCGGTCTAACCACTCGGCCACGGCGCCGCCATACACACTGATATTTTTCTAAAAAGGATTTTTTGGTTGGTTTGTATTTCCGGTGAAATCCGGCTATCGAATTTTTGGTTGGAATGCAATACCTTCTCTGCCTACTTTGTACATGTTAGAGAAAGTAAAAATATAGATCTCCTTAAAACACAAAATTTGTTTCAAGTAACGTTTTTGTGGCATCAGCCATTTCCGAGATATCCGTTATTAATGGTTCGAATTGTTCAATAATTAGGCATTGTTTTAAAGCTCTATCGATTTTCAGTTGTTTCCCGCGATATCATGGAACGAGGGTGGAATCTCAAGGCCAGCATATAGCATTTAGTTCTAAAACATTTGACTATCTCTATTCCCTTTGCATCTATAACGAAATACGTAATGCAGCTATTTTCGGAAATGTTTATCTTTATTAAAATGAAGTAAATTGGAAAATAAACTGTTGTGAGAGTAATTTGATACCCAATAATAAAAGTCATATGAAGGTAACACATCAGAGTCTTTACATCATTCTCACATTTCTTAAAAATAAACAACAAATACTTTTCGCAATTACAACTTCTGTTAAAATAAAATGGATATATACTATATTTCTACAGTTTTATATTTACATAGGCTTTTTTCAACCTTATAGATTGCAAGATAATTATTTATTGCCTCCTCCAATTACATGTACACTTCTGTATTATGTATACTTATCCAGATGTGTGCCATAATCTTGAAAGTCTGTGTGTGAAATGGCAACTACTGTACGGTCCGATCGAATTTAGAGGTTGGCAATGTGACGTGGGTTAGATTTGATATCGGTACCATAGCCGTGTGTAGGTTTGCAGCCTCCAAAAATGAAGAGAAACACTTATTCAACTAGGTCTTTTAATATTTACCATTCTACCTTGAGAAATATATTACTTTTCAGCATAATACCGAGCGTGATGGATGAGGCGGTTATGTGGCCCGCATTCGGAAGGTCCCGGAATCGATCCTCGGAGACCGCCCACTCTGGTCCATGGGTTCCTCGTGGTTTTCCTGTACCCATATTCTTCCTTGTCAAGTGATTCAGGGTCGTAGGACCAGGCGTCGGTGTTCTGCGGGTTGCGGCTGGACGGTGACTTGCGCTCTCTAAAGGTTACCTCCCTGGCGTCGCTGTGGTACCGCTTAGTTAGGCCTCTCTTCAGCGTGGGACTCCGATCTGGGAGTCCCTGGAGGTTGGTAGCTTGTGAGAAGGGACCGTGCGGTATCGGATGCGTTCTATCTGGAAACGTTGGGGACCCTGCCTATTCTTGCGCCCGTCGGCATTCGGATATGGTCGCCCTTCGGATCTCTCCCTCCTAAGGGTCACGTTGGAAGCACAATAGTCCAACTGGCCTGCGTGCGGTGCTCTGCCCAGGTTTCGGGTGCCCCTCCGTAATACGTACCTTTACCTTACCTTTTTAAGTATAAATAACAATTTACGGAAAAGGCGGGGCAGGAGCAGGTTTCCAATTTTCATATGGAAACTATAGAGACAGAAACGGTTTCTGCTTATTACTGCATATAGAAAAGTTTCAAGTTTAACGATCGTTAAGGATATTTGCAACAATTAATTTTCAGTACTCTCTCCTCTACAAACTGTTCTTACTAAACCTAATTCTTCTAACTACTTCATGTAAATCGAGATAAACATTTGCAGAAATTCTTTTATTACACATATCATTGTACTACACTAGGTCAACCTTTTAAAAGCTGATAACTGAGCAGGCTTTGAAATTCCATTGCAGGAGCGACGAAGAGAGAGAAGAAAAAACGAATCGTGACTAAGCAGTTGAACAAGTAAAAGGCGTTTTACAATTCAAAATAAATATCTCGAAAATGGTTAATGCCACAAAAATGTTGACAAACAGTTTCAAGGAGATTACTATATATATATATATATATATATATATATATATATATATATATATATATATATTTAGTAAGTTTCATTCATTTAGCATGAAGAGGACTTCAAGGCTATTTGCAGAAAAATTAAGATGTTTTATTTATCGCAAATATCTTTAATGAGTAGTACTTTATCAACATTTACAGACAGTTTTAAGAAAATAAAAAATAACGAAATGCTTTCCAGGTAAAGGGTAACTTGAGTTTCTCATCTCACATACCTGAAACGTAAATACCAATTTGGTATTTATCGGAGATTTCGTTTCTATATTATGCTGTTCACACTGGGGAGAGCCTTTCTCTAGAATTTTTTTTTATTTTTGTTCAAGGGGGCCACAAAACATATATTTGTGGTACATCTCTATACCGAATTTTTTGATGGAACACAATAAATACTTCCTCTACTTATTATTACAGGCAAGCATTCGAAAAAGTTAAAAATTTAAGCACACGAAAATCAATTGGTTACTGGTTATCAGACTTACATGACGTATATTTACTTATGACGAGGCCTTTTTTTTTAATCAATTGCACAAGAATCTTATCTTAAACACTGGATTCATATTTAAACTGTAGTACATAATATTGGTTTCCCGGGCTCATGGTTTTTGTATAAATTTATAACATTCCTGGAATGAAATGGTAATTCTATGGCTGTTTTTAAAAATTGAACACGCTTTATCTATTGATTTGCGAAATGTATTTCTGAATGTCATGTCTGTTTCAAGTAAAAACCTGAATTGTTTCCCTACTTTTTGAATAACCCTGTGTGTTAAAAGAAACATTGTTTTTAGCAATAGCGTTTGTATCAAACATAGGTTAGTTGCTTGCTAGACTAAGATATTCGGCCACAGTTTTCCGTAAATAGTGAATACCCAAATTGGAAGTTAGCCAGAAAAATATGACAACAAATTTTTACTTAGCTGTCTTAAAATATTTTGATTCAGAATATGTGGAATTAACATTATATCAGTGATTAAATTTCCTTGCAATTTGGAGGCAAGAACGTGAAGCTTGGATTGGGTGAGTTGCCTGGATACAATCTGTTGGGCAAAATAAGACTGTCCAGAAACACCTTCCTTTAAACACTTAGTATTGTTACTCCGTCCTGCGCCATGGCGCAATGGACTGGAGCGTGGGGCTCTAGTTCCCGGCCACGGATATCCCGGGGTTTGATCTCACCACGAGGGATCGGATTTTAGATCCGGGTATAGGACCGGTGCTTACTGTGCATGAGGAAAGTCAGGAGCTGAGAGAGGCAGCGGTCCGGGCCTCGTCAGCCAACATTCCGGCTGTGAGAGGCGTGATGCTAGCCACACCCTGTTCTCGTATCGGTTGGATTATCGCCCACCTCTACCGTGTACACGTGAGCATGAGGCTTCAGTCAGTTTGACAGACACAGGCCCAGGGTTTATTTTTATCGTTACCTCACCCATTCTCTCTGTAGACTTAAAAGTGTTCATGTATTGTATCTGCAAACAAGAAACAAGCGGAAAAATTTTTTATAACCTAGTTCAGCGGAAGCCGAATAAAACAAGAGGAAAAAATGAGAAGAGGTACTGCATAGACGATGTATTAAGATGTATAGACATCTTAATAATCAATAAATGGTTCCATTCATGGCTTTGGCATTTACAGATACCTTAGCGGTGTTTGCTGTAATCAGGTGTATTTATACAGTAACTATTCCTGTCACTAGGCGAGCATGGTGGCAGTGATTAGCCCACCGCCCAGAACGATACAGGAGAGAAGCAGGACGTATAATTACCAGCAATTTTTCTAAGGGACCTTCTCTTTCAAGGCACGAGTTTCTTTTATGTACAAGTAAATATTACACGGGACCAAAGGCTTTAATTTCTCTTCCGAAGGATTCTTATTCTAAGGTTTTCCACGCCTAGTCTGAGCCGCGACCTCGGGAACTAGAAGCTGGTATAGTAACCACTAGCCCACGGAAGGTAAGACAGTACGTTCTGCGTAGCATAATATAAAATGATTATCAGAGGGAAAATAAATATCACTAACAATATGAATGGTATTAAATAAGACGTGGAAGTGAGTTTTACATGCAAAGGTGGATATGGATTGAAAAGACAGTACCAGCAGCAGGCAGGAAACGGGGTTGGTTTTTCACTTATTCTAGCCAAGGGGGAAGAGAATACGCTTTGTTAGTGTACCGTTAGGTCGCCTGAAAAGCAGATGCACAGGAAGGGATAGCGCTGTGATAGCCCCAGGCATCCAATAAGAAACAAGGTAGAAATCATGTGACAGTGAAATGGGTGATAGGAAATTTTAAATAAAGAAACAGGAGAGTTTAGAAAACACTTGTTTGTGGATTACCTTGGAGTTTGTTCTGAAAACAAATGTGTCGGCAGATAGGCGTGAATGTATGAAGCAGAGCAGCAAAGACACGCGCGCGTACGTGCGTGTGTGCGTGAGTGTGTGTGTGTGTGCGTGTGTGCGTGCGTGCGTGCGTGTGTGGCGAGGTAATATCACGAGTCAGATTTTAAAACGGTGACGGGAAATAAACGGGCAGGAAAATGAACCAGTCGTATTAACCACCAACCTTAGATCCAAGATCCATGCGAGTCCCTGAACTAGCATCGAACCCGGTACAATTCCTGAAATCCCGTGTCGCCAAATCGACACACAGCACCTCCTATGGTACCGCCGCAAAGAACATATTTATTGACTTACATAAATTCTACAGTTATACACAATGAGACAAATTCGTAATTTTCAAAAGAAAATTATTTTGAATTGAAAGAGACTCACCTACTCTTGCTGATCTGTGATATACAAAGTGTGGCGTGAATCGAAAAGCACGGTAGTCATAATTATACATTTAAAGCAATGGAATAATTATGTATTAAGTTAACAGCACAAAACGAAAAGCTTGGCAGCACCTTCTAGACAAAAACGAAGCTGTGTGAAGAGTTGTGCTCAGATCGACAGTCACTTGTCTTTAACAAGCCGAGTACATTCTTGAACTTGTCTATTAGAAGGTCAGGTCCAATCCATCAGCTGCATCTCGTTGGGAAAACACACAATGCTACCACGACAGCATTCTCGTTCTAAGCTGTAAACATATGCACTCAAATGCTGGAGGGAACATTTTGAATTACGCTCACAAACTCGTCATTTCCTCCTCTCCTCTTTTCTTCTTCCTTTTCCTCGTTGACGATTAGGCCTACTGGATCTATTCAGAGACTATCTTCAAGTAGCTCTCTCCTCCTCCTGCGGGGTTGTTCAATATCTCTCCCTACAAAAGTTTTGTAAATTAGTAATGCTCGCCTAGAAAATCTTGATAACTCAGTATTGCAATACTTTCTTTTTCTAGTTTTCCATTGTATCTGCTTTCTAGTATCAACCATCTCTTGTTACATCCAGCAAGAATCTTAGAAACCTCATTTGGGATGCATCCAGCCTTAACGCTTCTTTTCGGTTCTTACTAACCAAGTCTCACACACACTTAATTGCATTTTTTTGCAGTTTTTATTTATTTTTTCTCAAATTCCTGTCAAAATGCTTTTATACATTCATTGACTTTAATTACTGTCCCTGTGTTTTCTTCTATTTTGCTTTTGTTTCCATTATTTATCTTGAATCTAAAAGTACAATTTATTTATTCTGTTTTATTTTAATACTTTTAATTTCAATTTTTTCATTACCGATTATGGAACTTGACCCTTATTTTACTTACGAATTTTTCATGTCAGTTTCTTCAAACCGTAATTGAAACAACCTCGTTCTGTTGAAATGCACACTCTAAATTGTTTGCTCCAAAAAGCAACAAGCAATTTGTTTTTGAAAAAAGAAGTGTCACAGCATCATGCTCTAGGGAAACTGGACAGTGAACAATAAGTATAATATAAACGGATGTTCAGCGTGAATGTACACTTTAAGCTAAATGAATTGAGAGTGGAAATACGAGCAAATCAACAATTCTTGAAATTCACGCTCACCGAAAGTATTAAATTAGAAAAAAAGATTCCAACATAGTCAACATAAAGGACTTACTATTTATATACTAAGTATATAATACATTGGTACAAATCATAGGGCTGTTGAGGAAAATACTGGTAACATTCAAACCTAAAAAATCTGATGTGTTGCACTCAAATGACTTTCTCTACTCTTGTACAAACTATTTTTACAAACGCTTATTTTCCATCTACTTCATGTTAATCGGGATAAACATTTTCAGACTCTATCTTATTGCTAATTTTCTTGTAGATGTAAGGGAATACATATTTAAAAGGGCAATATAGAAATACAGTGGCCTTTAAGCATATACATATCTCTTAATAGCTGGTTGCTATGTGCAGCACCATTCTATTTGCCACAGATTAATACTCTTTGCATATACAAGACAAAAAAATGAATAACGAATTCCCATTTTAAAAAATGAGTATTGAAAAATTTAAGGGAATAACAAGCAATATCTCGAAAATGACTCATTCAACAAAAAAATGTAAATGACATAAATTGTGCATTTTAACACGATCTACATTTTTGTGTAGTAAAATTTTGCTATCTCTTATAGTTTACCAGTTATGCAAAAGCCGTTCACAATGAAGTATGCTTTTGGAGACATTCCCAGAAAATTCAAGATATACGTTTTATTTTTCATGAAAATATCTTAAATATATGATATTTTAATCAAAATCGTTAGAGCCGTTTTTGAGAAAATTAAAGGGCAATCTGGGGTGGGGGATTTTCTTGAAAATGTTGCATCTCTGGAAAATATTGAACCTAAATGCCAAGTTTGGTGTTTATCCGACTGTTCGTTTCTGAGTTATGCTGTTCACAGACAGACACACACACACGGATGTTTCCAAAAATGCTTTTTTTGGATTCAGGGGGTCTCAAAACATATATTTCCGGTGAAATCTCGGTATCGAATTGTTGTGTGGAATACAATACTTACCCTACTTACTATACGTAGTGGCGAAAGTAAAAAGTGATGGCCAAATTATTAGCGTATTCAATCGTAAAGTTGTATTGCTACCCAACATAGAGTTGCACCAAACTCGAACAACACGCCGATGTGTTTATCTTAACGAGCTAGATCTGGGGTAAAATCTCAACACCATAAGTTTTTTTTTTTTTTTCAATGCAACTGCAGCTCTTAAGCACCCAAGTCTTGAGAAACTCTTTAAAGAACTTGGGAATTTTTAATGACTTCTAATTATAATTAAACTGGTAATTTTATTTTAGGAGCGGAAATCCAATTCTGGAAGAGTGGTTGTTTTGAATGCCCGTTAATCCCAAGACCTTCAAACTCTCCGTTTATTGCACATTTCAGGGAAGGAAAGAGTAACATGCAAAAACGAAAGTTGTCCGATAAAATTGTATTTTCCATATGCTTTAAATTATCTTACCTCAAAATTAGGAACAGTGCTGCATGAACCAATCAATAAATTTGATTTTATTCTAATGACAGGCTTATATTCAGTGCACTAGGTTTCAATTCAGCACGTTTTCCTCCTTATTATCCGAAATCGTATTTTGCCACCATAAATAATTTTATGGTATGTATTATATTATAAGGACCATTTTTATATGTGTACATATATGTAATACCTTATTATTAAAGGAACTTGTTAAGTTTTCGCATTGTAAATGTCACCCATGTTAAAATGTTCCTGGTTTTTCAAGTAGCATGAGCGTAGAAGTGAAACTTTTTAATGTAGATAGCTTCCAAGTCTTGTGTATTTAAGGGAAGGGGAAAAGCACATACCTATATTGTTAACACCAGAGAAGGTAGAATAGGTGACGTAGAAGGCGAAATGTTGAGGGGAAAAAGGAAAGTTCCAGGTGACGTAATCTAAATAGTCACGTGGCTGAGTACTTAAGCCAATAAGAAGAGAGTAAAATTACGTCATGGAAGACTGACGTTACCAACGATGCCAAACCGTGACCAATAAGAAATTAGTTTAGTTATGCTCCAAGTGTGGGGAAGTTTAGTGTAAATATAGCGAGAAATACTTGTCAGTACTCAACAGTCTCGACATGTAACCAACGCCGAGTCCACGCTAGACAGTGATAGAAAATTCGCGCACAAATATTCCGCGAACAATGAAAGTGCCGATGCTTATATTCCGGCGAGATTAGTGTTAATATCGTGAAGGCGCTAACTGTGATCACACGTTGTATTTAAATATGTACTGTTGTGTAAATCAGAAAGTTACGTGAAAATGAATTAAAGTGAGAGTTCGTTGCGAGATATAAAAGACAAAGTTTACAGCGCCAGGAATATTCTTAACAGTGACCAAGGTTGTGTGAAAATATAAAAAAGGGAATATTACACGGATTTATACAGTGATTCAACAAAAGTTCAATTACAGTTTAAATTCAAATTCTATACGTGTTTGTGTAATCACCTTATCGAGTTACCTGTCCACAGTCCAGGATCTTCGTTATGCTAGCAAAGATACATGTCTCTACACTAAGAGAACCTAGCCTTGGCAAACCTTTATTTCAGGATAACACAATAATACGATGGAGATTGGCTGCAGAAGCCACTTCCAAATAGGGGGAACATCTTAGAAACAAGCCCCGAAGATCCCGGCGTGCCCAGCCAATCCATTCCTTCGATAGTCTGCTCCAAAGGTAATAATAGGGTTCCCGCCAAAAATTCCATATTCAGAATGTCACAAGAGTTCATCATCCACATTTCACAAACGACAGAGAGAGTAAACAGGAAACGTTGGAAGCTTTATTCATCAAACTTTAGTAGAAGTCTTCTACCCCGCCCCACCCAGTACACTGATAATTGGGATGAATCACTTGGAGCTCAAAGCACCATCTGCAGGCTACAAGAGTTGAACATTTAATCCAATCAAAGAAGTTATGGAAACTGCCAGCAATTGACCCAATTCGAGATGACATTTGTGTGCCATACTGTTTGCTCGTTCAAAAATGTCAGAGGGTCCGATGAGGATAAGTATAATTTTCGTATGCATTACATTCACATGATTTCCCCTACCTACTATCGTTTACATATCAATCCGGTTTGAACTAACAACACAGCCTGAAGAAGTTAATGTAGAAAAAATCTGATGTGTTGCACTCACATGACTTTCTCTATACTTGTTCAAACTATTTTTACAAACGCTTATTCTCCATCTACTTCATATTAATCGAGATATCGAGATGTTAATCTTATTGCTAATTTTCTTGTAGATGCAAGGGGAATTGGTAGGCTTTAAGCGACAGTCAAATATTTTAAGAGCTGGTTGCTATGTGGAGCATTCCATTCTCTTTGCAGGATATAAAAAGCGAATAACGAATTCCCATTTGAGAAAAAGTATAAGTATTGGAAAATTCCAATAAGTAACAAGGTAATGGTTCACTCGACAGAAAAAAAATTGCTTAAATGACATAAATTGTGTGTTTTATCGAGATCTACATTTTAAGTGTAGTGAAAGTTTGTCCATCTCTTACGGTTTACCAGTTATGCAAAATTCATTCAGAATGAAGAGGACTTTTGGGGACATTCTCAGAAAATTCAGGATATACATTTCGTTTGCCATGAAAATATCTTAAACATATATTTTAATCAAAATCGTTAAAGCAAAATTTTCTAAAAATGTCCCTTGTAAAGGGTAGTCTGGGGTGGGGGGTGTACTTGAGAATCTTTGTGTCGCATCCTTGGAAGATAGTAACTCAAGTACAAACTTTGCTATTTATCCGACTTTTCGTTTTTAAATTATGCTGTTTACAGAGCGACAGACATACGCGGACACGTTCCCAAAATGGCTTTATTGGGATTCAGGGCACCTCAAAACATTTCTGGTGAAATCTCGGTATCGAATTTTTGGGTGGAATGATATACTCCCCTGCTTACTGTACGTAGTACAGAAAGTAAGAACAGTATATATGAACCAACAATCATTATTTTATAGATACGTAAATACCACATTCAGAATGTTATTGTAAGCTTTGGCTCACGGAAAACTACTACAAACTATTTTGTTTCGTGGTGGAAGGAATACAAATTAGTAAGCATAATAAAAGTCCCAGATTGTCACAAAAATAATAAACTATTCTGTTACCATTTTAAGAAATCAGCTTTAAGGGAAGCACATTGTTTAGTTATATGCTATGTCAAAATTTGAATTTGTATGACTATACAGTATAGATGTTATTATTGCTATTGCTATTATTATTGTCATTGCCATGTTTTCTTTCTATCAGCATAACATTTGTATGTGATTAATTCATATGTTAAGTATTCTGTGTCATTAGGCAAACACCAAATAGCGTAAGATGACAAATAATATATGTCCCACAGACCATTCCTATGAAAGGTTATTATTACTTTCTCTACTACGTGAAGTAAGTAAGGGAAGTATTGTATTCCACCCAAAAATGTGTGTCTGTGTGTCTGTGAACAGCATAACTCAGAAACGAACAGTCGGATAAACACCAAACTTGGTACTTAGGTTCAGTAGCTTCCAGAGATGCGACAGAAAGGTTTTCAAGAAAATCCCCCCACCCCAGATTACCCTTTACACAGACATTTTTGAGAAAATTAAAATTTTCGAAAAAAGTTCCAACGATTTCGATTAAAATATCATATGTTTAAGATATTTTCATGACAAATAAAATGTATATCTTAAATTTTCTGAGAATGTCTCCAAAAGTATTCTTCATTGTGAACGACTTTTGTGTAACTGGTAAACCATAAGAGATAGACAAACTTTTACTGCACAAAAAATGTAGATCGCGTTGAAGTACACAATTTATGTCATATACATTTTTTTGTTGAGTGAACCATTTTCGACATATTGCTTGTTATACCCTTAAATTTCCCAATACTTATACTTTTTCTCAAATGGGAATTTGTTATTCATTTTTTTTGTCGTGATAATGCAAAGAGAATGGAATACTCTACATAGCAACCAGCTCTTAAAATATTTGACTATCGCTTAAAGCCTACCAATTCCCCTTGCATCTACAAGAAAATTATCAATAAGATTAACATCTCGATTAACATGAAGCATATGGAGAATAAGCGTTTGTAAAAATAGTTTGTACAAGAGTAGAGAAAGTCATGTGAGTGTAACGCATTAGATTTTTTTTCTTAGTATCTCATGTTAATCGAAGTGAGCCTTTGCAGAAACAGTTTGATTACACATTTCATTGAAGGTAGAAAGGGGATAAATAACTGAGTATCGACAGCACTTTAAAGAAACAATAGAAGCAGAATTCTGTTATTTGGCTGATGCAAAAGAAAAAACGTTATTGAAATAGAATGCGAGTTTTAAATACATCTACATTTTTGTCGTAATAAATTACATAAAATTCCTTCCAAATAAAGAGGACCTCACAGACTATTCCAGAAAATGCATTTGAATCAAAATTATTTGAGCAATAATTTTTATAAAATAAAAAGTTACGACAAATTTCCTATGTAAAGGGCAGTTTGGGATGTGGGATATTTTCACAAATCTTGTGTTCCATTTTTGGAAGTTACTGGACTGAAATACAAAGTTTGATACTTATTTGATATTTCACTTTTTTTTTCGTTATGTTGTTACCTATGGTGGGGGCGTTTATGCTGTTCACACACACACACACACACACACACACACACGACCTTTTTCTAAGAATGTTTTTTTCATCTCGACAAAGAATTTTGGGTGGAATACAATACTCTCCCTTAGTACAGTGGATCTTTTTTAAAAAAAATAATGGTTTTGGAGGAGGGTAGTGTAAGAAATGAGGCTAAGACCTCCCCCCCTCCTGCCATATGCAGGTAACACGCAGCAAGTCGTCCCATACAATTAATATCAGACAAAGCCCATCTTGAGGCTCCTGGAAGGCGGATGAGAAACAGCCAGATAGAGTGGAGTAGTTCAAATAACCTTTAAGGACAGTGGAGCAACAAAGAGCCAAGTTCCTGCGAGCTTTCAGTCCTGGACACCCTCTCTCTGGGGGGACGTGTGTGGAGAATCTATGTGAAGGGTTACAGTGTGAAGGCCCTGACGATGTGATTATAATCAGTGGAAGAGCCAATCCTGAGATTGATACAGATAGTAGACATGACTGATATACCAATAAGTATCTGACAGTCCCATCATCGACCTATCTTGCTCCATACATAATGTGTTCAGACGACATCTCAATTTCTATGAATCTTCGAGGACGGACAAGCACTTGCAGAAAAACGCACGGAAGCTTAAAAAAAAATCTGATGTGTTACACTCACATGACTTTCTCTGCTCTTGTACAAATTATGTTTACAAACGCTTATTCTCCATCTACTTCATATTAATCGAGATAAACATTTGCAGACTCTACCTTATTGCTAATTTTCTTGTAGATGTAAGGGGAATATATATTTACAAGGGCAATATAGAAATACAGTAGCCTTTAAGCACATACATATCTCTTAATAGCTGGTTGCTAGGTGCAGCACCATTCCCTTTGCCACAGATTAATACTCTTTCCATATACAAGGCAAAAAAATGAATAACGAATTCCCATTTGAAAAAATGAGTATTGAAAAATTTAAGGGAATAACAAGCAATATATCGAAAATGGTTCATTCAACAAAAAAATGTATATCACATAAATTTTGTATTTTAACACGATCTACATTTTTGTGTAGTAAAATTTTGCTATCTTTTATAGTTTACCAGTTATGCAAAAGCCGTTCACATTGAAGCATGCTTTTGGATACATTCCCAGAAAATTCAAGATATACGTTTTATTTTTCATGAAAATATCTTAAATATATGATATTTTAACCAAAATCGTTAGACATTTTTGAGAAAATTAAAATTTTCGAAAAATCTTCCATGTAAAGGGTAATCTGGGGTGGGGGTATTTTCTTGAAAACCTTCGTGTCGCATCTCTGAAAGATACTGAACCTAAATACCAAGTTTGGTGTTTATCCGACTGTTCGTTTCTGAGTTATGCTGTTCAAAGACAGACACACGGACATGTTTCCAAAAATGCTTTTTTTGGATTCAGGGGGTCTCAAAACATGTATTTTCGGTGAAATCTCGGTATCGAATTTTTGGGTGGAATACAATACTTCCCCTACTAACTATACGTAGTAGAGAAAGTAAAAAATAGAAGCTCCCAATGTACATTCCGTACGACGTAGAAATAGCTTACTTGTAAATCCATTATTCATAAAACGTTAAAACATATTCTGCGGAGGAGAGTGCTGAACCATAACACAACAACAAACAACAACAAGATGCAAGTATTAGAAACGATATTGTTAATATAAATTCCAGAATAAACAAAGCTTATACAACAACAAAATTATTTCAAAGCTGAAGCTCATTTTACAATTAAAATAAAGCGAAATATATAATACAATATATTCATGTATGAACTATTCTTTATAATATGAAATTGTTCTTAACCATATAAGGGTCTAGGCCTTGTTAGTAGAATCAGTCCTGTAAACGTTAGGTCATCATCGGCATATCTTTTTGAACCAAATCATCACATGCGTTGTTGATTTGCAGAGCATCAATGCAAATTGCACGGTATAGTATTGAGCTTCCAGATAGTCACAAAGACATGACAAACGATTCTCAGAAAATTCCGAGTCCAGTATAATTAAAAGAAAAGTAGTTAAATGGATTGAAAAGACTTATCACCTAAAAACTATTTTGTAGAACGAGAGGCACTATTTATATTTTGAGCCTTGGCAATCCTGAATGTTGTAAGTGCCATCTGACGTTTCCAGCGGAAAGTTTGACATTTTTTACAATAATCTACATCAAACATTTTGTCAATAGAGCGTCATTTGTTTTGTTTACACTAACTTGAAAATTGTGTGTCAACAAAAACATGGAATTTACTCGTGAAAATTTTCGTGCAATGATTTATTACGACTTTCGAAGTGGATTATCAAGACAAGAGTGCATCTCAAGAAGACTGGAATAAATGCTTTGGCAAATGGTTCAAACGGCTGCAAAAGTGTATTGATCATAAAGGAGAATATTTTGAAAAACAGTAAAGCAGTTTTCAATCAGAAATTACTTTGTTTTACTTATTAGGCTCAATATATAAATAGTGCCCCTCGTATACCATGAAATGAAGCTTACATTAACGTACGAGGGCGGATCAAAAAGTAACGCACAGTAATTTTTTCTGCCTTGGTATTGCAGCTGGAATGCTGCAATTTCACGCAGATAATATAGTCTGGAGTTTTCAGTACAGAGAGTGTTTTTGTTTTATGTGGAGCTCTAGCGAGAGAAGCGTGAACTACGCAACAAAGATGGCGCACATGTTACTGTCATCCACGTGTGAAGAGCAGAGAGGTGTGGTTCGATATTTTAAGCAAAACCGAGTGATATTCACAGGGGCATGCGTGGCGTGTATGGGGATGATTGTATGGACCGTAGCAAGGTCTCCAGATGGTGTCCATTCTTCCTAGAGGATCGTGTGAATCTTAGCGATTCGCCACGCTCCAGGAGACCGGTAATAGCTGCAACCCCGCAGAATTTCAGAGGCATTGTTGCGGCAATTTTGAACGACCGGCGTGTGCAACTGCGAACCTTATCTCAACAGTTCAACATTTCCTATGGTGCACTGTACGATATTGTTCATGACACATTGGAATTTCGTAAAGTCAGTGCTCACTGGGTGCCTAAACACCTGACAGATAACTACAAGGGCCAGCAAATGATGACGAGCTTGTATCACTTAACGCGGTACACCGCAGAAGGGCATGACATTCTGAAAGGAATCGTCACTGGTGATGAGTCGTGGGCATGCCACTACACACCCGAAACCAAGCAGCCAAGTATGGAGTGGAAGCATGCTTGTTCCCAAGTGAAGAAAAATTCAAAGTGACTCAATCTGCTAGGAAAGTGCTTGTGGTGGTGTTCTGGAATATGCATGGTGTTGTATTGGTGGATTTTGCTGAACACGGGACCACTGTGAATGCCGCAGCCTACATGAAAACTTTGGTGAAGTTGCATCGTGCCCTTCGTGACAAACGCCACAACATGAATGCTGACGATGTCAAAATTCTTCGTGACAATTCTCGCCCCCATGTTGTTGCTGCTGCTGTTCGTCAGAAAATCACCGAATTTGGCTGGTAGGTGCTCCAGCATCCACCATACAATCCGGACCTTGCACCGTCGGACTTTCATCCGTTTGGTCCCATAAAGAAATTCCTGGCCGACCAAAGCCTTGCGACAGATGCGGAAGTGAAATCAGTAGTCCGCAGATGGCTATACTCCAAGGAAACGGACTTCTAGGAAAAGGACATATTGAAACTGGTTTCATGGAAACTTGGTGACTATGTTGAATAGTAGGTAAAAGGTGTAAGTTCATTTGTGATTTTTTTTGTTTTGTTTTAACTATTAAACTTTTTTGTAAAAAAAATATTGTCGTTACTTTTCGATCCACCCTCCTACTTTGCAAGTAGAATTCCATATTTAAATGTAATTCAGAAAGCAATGAATATCATTAAGCATGGAATCAGCGCACTAATTACGTGCTATTTCCGTTCAGTAACATAGTTGTTTTGTGCCATTTATGCACCCACCTTTAATACCTTCTTAGTTCACATTAGTGGCTTTGACTTCGGAAACATTGGCCATCGACAGTTATCAGTTAAGTTCCCTATTTGTATTTTTTAAACAAAATTTAAATCCCCCTCCCTCTCTCTCTCTCTCTCTCTCTCTCTCTCTCTCTCTCTGTCTCCCACGATTTCACTCTGTGAAAGACAGGGATTAATCCTAGTTGTAAATAATATGCATATGTTATATAAAGTCCCAAACCTGGAATCAATTTCTATAAAGTGTTAAATATTGCCTATACAGAATACGCAAGTATGTGCTCAGTTTTGTCGTGCCTTTAAAACAGTGTTTATAAATAAGAAATGTAACACTTAAATACTGGTTTTAATTGATTCTTACATTAGAAAACCGGAATCACAAGGGAAATAAGCATTAATGTTTTGGTTTCCTTGTAAGTGCTTAGTTATTGAGACTTTTATAGTGTAATTTCTAAGGTAGACAGAAGTCAGCATGGAAAAAAGATGGGAAAATTATAGACGCTATGCATAGGAATTTTTGCACAAAATTGCGAAGAAGTTCACTGAATGCAGTAGCACAAACAGAACAAGGGAGGGTGGGAGCAAAAGGTAGAAATCATTTGTCAAATAATGGTTCAGAATAAAGCTACTAGCGGAAAATTATATACTAAAGCAATGCTTGGATGTACAAGATACAGACAACATTGGAGGAAATAGGAATGGGGGTAACGTAGTCTGAAAGAAACAACAAATGTAAGGGTTTCTAGAAAGAAATTAGAACACGAGTAGAGGATATTGAAAGCAAGAAATAATACGTAGTTTCAAGGAAAAAACGTCAGTAATATAACAAATATTTTAAAACGGAATGGTTAAAAGAAAGATGCATTGCAATATGCAACAAAGATGCTGGAATGGGGTATGCATGGGCCAGGACAGGTGTAATGAATCTAAGTAGCTTAACAGGGAGAATATGTGGGAATAGATGCATTAAATGTAATGGATTACATGACAATTGGTATTTTATTATGGAATGTAATGATACGGATAAAGGGAGAGAGAATTCAATACTAAAGAAATGGAAAAGAGCTAAAGTTTTGCCAATAGAGCTAAATGTTTTTAATACAATATCAAATAAATATATGGCGAAAGCAGGAAAATATTTAAGAAAAATAAGGTTAAAATGGTTAAAATAAATGTGAATTAAATTGGGTGAAAAGGTAACAAAGCAAACAACTAAACAGCGAATACATTACACTTCCCCGTTATATACACAGCAGAATGTTAAATATAAGGGGAAGAGAAATAATAAGCAACTGCATTGTATACATTGTATAAATTGCATGTTAAGCTCAAAGCAGATAGTAAATAACTTAATCCTTCACTCATTCATAGAAGGCAGTATCCGTGTAAGGAACATTTATGAATGACTCGACTGACTAACGTCATTTAGCGCTCGCAAGTACTATCACGTAATATTGCCTTAATTATGCAGTTTGTGTGCATTAATATCTTAATCTCGCCAAACATTCAAGGCTGAAAATGTTTTCTCAGGCATGTAAGCGCGATGGTGAAAACGAGTGGAAAACGTGCATAAATATGTGTATTTTGGAGTGTATAAACTGACTTGAAAAATTCAATACCAGGGGCTAGGACTCAAACAACGGATTTTAGATTTTCCATGCCAATGCTCTACCAGTGCGCTAAGATGGTAAGAGACGTAATCCACGTTAGACTTCATCTGATTCATAGAGCCCGGGACAAATTGAAGGCAAACTCAAATATTCCAAAACATACCTTTCAGAGGTATATCTTATATACCAGATGTTAAACAAGGTATCCCATACTTTGTGAGATACTAGTACGGACCTAAACAAGAAATAAATGTCAAATAAGCATGAGCTCAAAAAGGCATACCTTAAGAGCTATGGGCACTTACTCATCTTCGCTACTGTGAAACATATTTCTACTGCAATCTCGTTACTATTACGTACGACCTACAGAATGTCATAAACAAATGACTACACAGTACAAAGTTATTGTCCACAGATGCAGCAGGCAGCAAATATTTTATTGTTTTTATCTAAACTGCCACTGTTCTGGATAAGTGCAGAACACAACTTGTGTTTTGATGGTAATTTTGTTATAAACATTTATTGTAGTTTTATCTTTGCACTAAACAGCATAATGGAAGCGTATTATTGCACACAGGAAATTGCAAATGGAAGCAACCTTTGAGTCCATGTACCGTATTCTGAAATACATCCAGAACATGGGTACCATCTGCACAACTTTTCAGCTGCATTTTCCAGCGACTAGCGGACTCTGGATCCATAGCTCTAGCAATGGCAGATCGAGGCAGACTTTGCACTATTGTACGTCTGTCGTGTATACGAAGGAGCGAGTGGAATAAGTTCCTGGAACTAGGTTACGTAGAATTTCAACAGATGTCTCGGTTAGTTATTTTCTTGTCTGGGCAATCCTTATTTAACAGTTGCTATACCCGTATCATACAAGGATGTTA
Organism: Deroplatys truncata; assembly: GCA_030765065.1. Classification (NCBI taxonomy): domain Eukaryota; kingdom Metazoa; phylum Arthropoda; class Insecta; order Mantodea; family Mantidae; genus Deroplatys; species Deroplatys truncata. The sequence continues at coordinate 182,810,694 of CM060979.1, forward strand.
AAGCCTTTCGGTGACGGATATCCCTGCCAGATTGCAGTTCTGACAATGGGTGTTGAAAAGATGTGGTAAAGGTCCATTTTTCAACAAAAATGCTGTTCACAGATGAGACTAATTCCACAAGGGATGGGATTGTCAATTTCCAGAACAAATATGTGTGGGCTGATGAAGATCCACGCGCAGTTAAAGAAGCAAGTTATCAGTGCCAACGTTCAATTGAAGTGAGGCGATAGACTATATCTTCATTTATCAAATGAATCGCCCATCTTGTTAGAGGAAGTATCATACCATCGCAGACTATAGATGTGCATGATGGGAGCATCAGTGTGCAAGCTGAACTCTTGTGGAAAGAAACCTGCTCACATTGTCTTTTCCCTAAGTCGTTATTTGCATGCCTGTTTCACGTAATCAATGATTAGGTCGAACTTAGCAAAACGCCGCTGAAGGTTAAGGCATAGATAAACAGAGGTGTTACACAACTGACAACATGACAGGTTGAAAGCTTAATACTGGAGGAGGAAGAGGACGAGGTTTGTTCAAAGGGTATTACTATAATAGTGTTACCTGCTACCGATACGCGATTTCTCCATGACAGGAGGCAAGTAAAGGATTGCGCTCCACTTCACTTGTGCAGAATTGGTAATGCTAGTAAAGATACCCCCGCATACGTGGTTAAGGTTGATTCTGGGAAATATTGGAAGCTACTACGCCAACTTGCTGACAACTTATCAATGATATTCTCTGTCTATATTTTCTGTAGGCAGAGTTAAAGAACTGGCCTTGTTGCACCATGGGAGAGAAAACTAACATGGGAACATTCATGAAATTAAAATGTTAAAGGCACCCAGACAACTTCCATATTATGTTTATTGAAAATTCAGCTACAGAATAAGTTGTCTTAGAAAGAATATTCCATATATTCATGATTCAGCTTCATAGTCATTAGTACTACCTAAAGTAACCATAGTGGACGTTAACGTTAATAAGTTATTTATTTTTTATATGATTTATCTTTTCGAAAATTATGATTTATTGTGATTTATATTTTCCCAGTTGTCTACCTATAAGTGGTGAAACAAGTATTGCATTCCACTCAAATTTTTGATATTAAGATTTCGCAGGAAATATACGTTTTCAGATCTTTTGAAACCCCCCAAAAAGGACTTAAAACAGAAAGTTAAATAGGAAACATTGTATTCATCTAAGTTGGTATGCTTTAAGCATGCCAGACGAAGATTTAAAAAAATCCTATATCCCAAATTATTCTTTACATTAAATTTTTCCGTAATGCTTTATTACCTCAAAAACTCTTGTAAGATTTTGAATAAAATACAATATAGTTAAAATACTTGAATTACTAATACAACGCATGTCTCGGGTTTTTGAATAACCTGTAATGCCCTCTCATTGTGAATAAATGCTGTATAATTTTGCATAAATGGTAAACCACGAGAGATAGAAAAATATTAACAGAAAAATATAAAGCTCATTTAAATATGCAATTTATTCAGATGACTTTTCCTGCAGCATTGGCGATTCGTTGTTACATATTAGAGTTTTAACAGAATCAGATCTTATGCAACTCCATAAAGCAACATTGAGAGTATGCGATTCTTACTTTTTCGACATGGGTGCATTAGTAACAAAAAAACTCACTTAGGATATGCAAAGGGTTGTATTTTGTTTTCCTTATTATCCATATTGCTTGATTTGGGATTATTTCTGGTACAAAATGTATTGTGAGTAGCATGAAAAGAAGAAAATACTTGTTAAATAAACAATATAATACATCATATTTTGTGAAGTATTGGGAAGAGAAACTCCTCTGAAAATGACATCAGTTTCTTTTTCTTGTACTTTATTTATCATGTATCTAATAGATAGAATGAGTATTTGATTCCAACAAAATATTCGATGCCGATATATCAACAGAAATGCATATTTTGCGGATTCATTTTAAGAAAAAGTTCCACGTAGTCACGCCCACGCGTGGTATATAAGGTGTTGGATTTTAAGTTTAATATCCTCCAAAAATGCGACACGAATATTTTCAAGAAATTCCCACACCCTAAACTACCTCTTACATGGTAAACGTTTTGATATCTTCGTATTTCTCAAAAATTACATTAGTGATTTGATTGAAATAACATATATTTAAGATATTTACATAAAAAATCAAATTCATACCTTGAATTTTCTCGGACCAGCCTGTAAAGTTATTTTCTTCGGAAGGAATTTTATGCTTTTTATAACCAGTAAAAAATAAGAGACAAAAACGTACCATACAAAAAAATTGGATCTCTTTAAAACACGCATTTTACTTCAGGTAACCTTTATATGGCATCAGCCAAATGCAAGATATCCACAGATATAACCATGTAATGGAAGGACAGATTGATTATATCTGAAGAAAATGGTATACTGATGACTCTAAAACCATCTGCCGAGTACGAAGCCAATGGTGCCAATCTATGGCAATGGTACAAAGCTATGATTTAGCTTGGACGAATATACCAAGGTCTTTTAGGCAGCGATATTTGCTATATCAGCTAGTACTTGGGAGAATGTAAGAAGCCACTGTAGTAATATACGGGTTCTTATACTCTCCGAAGTCAGGAGGCCTGAATGCCCTTGATAACCTTTTGGTTAAGTCCAAGTTGGTTTTAGAATACCGTGAATAAAAGTTCAGCTGAAGTGGGTCCCGGGGCACATAAGAATTGTGGGCAACGAAGCTGCTAAGAAGGGACCTGAACAACTATTTATGGACCTGAACCACTACTGGGCTGTCATCAGGACCTGGGTATCAAGAACTGGTTGTTCAAAGAACAAGAGAAACACTGGAACTTATCTGTAGGGTTCAGGCACCACTGTATGAGATGATTGGACAGAAGGTCGCGAGAAATGCTAAAATTAAGAAATAAAAAGCTCTCATGGGCAACAGGGCTCTTTACAGGACACAGGTTGCACCTGCACAGAATGGGACAAGTGAATCCTACGTGTCTACAGGCAAATGAGAACAGCCGCCCATTTACTATACGAGAGCGCAGCATTTGCTCATCAGAGAGTCCACATTTTTTGGGCATCAGTTTTCAAAATTGGAGGCCCCAACTATCACAATATGGAGTTTGCTTCAATTCATTAGGACCGTCAGACTTTTGGAGCATAACAATAAGACTGAGGACACGCAATAGATCAGCAAATATCGCTGTGCAAAGCAGTGGTGCCCCCCACCATCATACTCATACGCAAGACATCCATTATTGTTGCTTTGAATTTTTCAAAACTAGTAATTTTTTAACGTGCTGTAGCTATTCAGTTATTTCGTAGTCGTGAATTCAAGGAAATAATATGAAATTTCAAGTCAATATACAAAAGAGAACCAGTTCCGTTTGACCTGAGAGGAAATGTGCAATGAAGGTATTTATGTAAACGTTTATCTGAATTATCTTGAAGTACATAGAAAAAAATCTGATGTTTTACACTCACGTGAGTTTCTCAACTCTTGTACAAACTAATTTTACAAACGCTTATTCTCCATATGCTTCATGTTAATCGAGATGTTAATCTTATTGCTAATTTTCTTGTAGATGCAAAGGGAATTGGTAGGCTTTAAGCGATAGTCAAATATTTTAAGAGCTGTTTGCTATGTGGTTCTCTTTGCATTACCAGGACAAAAAAAATGAATAATGAATTCCCATTTGAGAAAACTTATTGGAAAATTTAAGGGAATAACAAGCAATATCTCGAAAATGGTTCATTCAACAAAAAAATGTATATGACAAATTGTGTATTTTAACGCGATCTACATTTTTTGTGTAGTAAAATGTTATCTATCTCTTATGGTTTACGAATTATGCAAACGTCGTTCACAATGAATACTTTTGGAGAAATTCCCAGAAAATTCAAGATATACATTTTATTTGTCATGAAATTATCTTAAATATATATTATTTTAATCAAAATCGTTAGAGCCATTTTTGAGAAAATTAAAATTTTCGAAAAATGTTCCATGTAAAGGGTAATCTGGGCTGGGGGATTTTCTTAAAAACCTTTGTGTCGCATCTCTGGAAGATACTGAACCTAAATACCAAGTTTGGTGTTTATCCAACTGTTCGTTTTTGAGTTATGCTGTTCACAGGCACACACACACAGACACGCACACACAGACATGTTTCCAAAAATGCTACGTAGTAGAGAAAGTAATAAACTTTAGCAAGAATAATTTGTAGACGTTGTATAAAAATTAACGGTAGTAGGAGCGAAAGTTATTAGAATGTAATACATCAGATTTTTTCATTAGTTTTAAGACAGAATGTAACATATACATTGTAAAATCTTATTTGTCATAAATTTTTCTTCATTCTATGTTTTCCTCAGTCGCTTAACCTTGCATTGCCACAAAGAGCTTGATTAATTGTAAGTTTTAGGTAAACGTCAAGATTATCTTCCTTTTGAAATAAAATTTCAGTTGAGTTTAGAAAAGCTTTGCCCGTCTGAAACAGATGATGGAGGAACAGATTTGCCTTCATAACCAACTTAGAGGAGGGTCAAGTAGAAGTAACAGCAGCAGAAGAGAAACGAAAAGACACGTTTTTCCACATACTACAAATGTTTATACTTCTTACATTAGTAAGTTGGTTCAGGTAAAGAAAAGCTGGGTAAAATCCTCTGTAAGAGGGCTAATGTTGAATACAAATTCTGAACTTTTCTGAACTTTTACAGGACGATGTTCATTCATAAAAGAAATAGTTGTGCGTTACATTCACATCACTTTCTCTACCTACTATCGTTTATTTTTATACAACCTTTGTACACTATTATGAAGAAAACTTATTTTTCCATCTACTTCATTAGAAATGCATTGAATAATCGAGATAAATCTTTGCAGAAATTGTTTCATTACAGTTGAAAATACAGGGGAATATAGAAAAACGTATCGATAGAAAAATGTTTAAAAACGGGCCGCTATATGATAGCCTTGAAATTCGATGTCCTTTGCATGTCATCGGAGGAACAACACTGAATAGCGACAGGACTTTAAAATAGTGATAAAAATATTACAAAATTTAAACCAATAATAATGGATATCTCACAATTGACTGATGTCACAATAAATAATACGTGTGCTTTAAAGAGTACTACGTTTTTTACCGCCCTATATGTTACCTAACCCTTTAAGGTTTAGCAGTAATAAAAAATCCCTTACGAATGAAGAGGACTTCACAGACATTCTCTGAAAATTCAAGATTATATTACAAATATATATATATATATATATATATTTGCTTTATTCGTCATGTAAATCCGTTAAAGATAAGGTACTTTAATCAAAATCGTTACAGCCAGTTTTGAGAAAATAAATTTCGAAAACGTTCCATATAAAGGGTAGTATAGTGTAAGGGAATTTTCTTGAAAACCTTCGGGTCGCATATTTGGAAGGTAATGAACTCAAATGGCAAGTTATTTCCTCTATCACGTACATACTAGATAGAGAAGGTATTGCATACCACCCATAAATGCGATATCGATATTTCAGCGGAAATACATGCTTTGAGCCCGCCTGAATCCAAATAAGGTATTTTTAGAAACATGTCCGTATGTGTGTCTGTGTCTCAGTCTGTGAACGGCATAACTCCAAAACGTAAAGTCGGATGAATGCCAAACTTGGTATTTAGGTTCACTACTTTCCAAAGATGGGAAACATTTTCGAGGGGAGGGGAGCCGGCTGGCACCAGCTGGCGTCCGGAGAGTTTTAATATGTTTGCGGTAGGGACCCTGCCCTCTGTCTCCTCTCACCTCCTCCTCCCTCCCGGGGACGCCTCGTTAAGGGCCTAGGTACAAGACGGCTGCGTAGGTCAAGTTGCCAAGTCCCCCCTCCGCTCCTAGTCCTAATCCTATCCGTGTTGGATCGAGTTGCGAGGTGACCCTGATTTCTAATGTCATAGGTCATACTTCCTCTATCCGTGATAAGAGTTATTTTTAGTTAGGATTTTAAACTATTTACTATAGAGCCTTGTCTAATCTAAGACATTTAATGCACTTGAATCTAACCTGCTGTTATTGATTTTATGCTTCTGGGTTCCTCTGGTAACAACCATATTGAGACTATCATCAAGGGACTTGAGCAAGACTTGAATGTTGACTGAAACGTCGAGTTCCGTTCCAAGTCCTCTTACAGGAGCCAAGCTGCGAAATGTTGATTCACCACCTTGTAAAATAAGCAATCGCTGAAAGCTTTTCTCGTCTTAGCCCTAGAATACCCAAGTCGTGAATTTAGCACTAAATGCTTTTCCTTGCTCCTGACAGTTGCCATTTCTGTTCCAAAGGAAGTTGCTGTCACTTCGCTGGAAGACTTCTGGGTACAAATGTCTTGCAAGACGCAATATCTGAGATAGTTTATATATTTTTATTTTTCACATATGCCGCTATCCAACTCCGAAAAGAGGAAAGGTTGTAAAAGAAAAATTAAAACACAACGTTCTATTTGATAAAAAATCTGATGTGTTACACTCACATGACTTTCTCTACTCTTGTACAAACTATTTTTACAAACGCTTATTCTCCATATGCTTCATGTTAATCGAGATGTTAATATTATTGCTAATTTTCTTGTAGATGCAAGGGGAATATGGTAGGTTTTAAGCGATAGTCAAATATTTTAAGCGTTGGTTGCTATGTGGCGCATTCCATCCTCTTTGCATGTCCAGGGCATAAAAAAATGAATAACGAATTTGAGAAAAAGTATAAGTATTGGAAAATTTAAGGGAATAACAAGCAATATCTCGAAAACGGTTCACTCAACAAAAGAAATGTATATGACATAAATTGTGTATTTTAACGCGATCTACATTTTTTGTATAGGAAAATTTTGTCTATCTCTTATGGTTTACCAGTTATGCAAAAGTCGTTCACAATGAAGAATACTTTTGGAGACATTCCCAGAAAATTCGAGATATACATTTCATTTCTCATGCCAATATCTTAAACATATGATATTTTAATCAAAATCGTTAGAGCCATTTTTGAGAAAATTAAAATTTTCGAAAAATGTTCCATGTAAAGGGTAGTCTGGGATGGGGGATTTTCTTGAAAACCTTCGTTTCGCATCTCTGGAAGATACTGAACCTAAATACCAAGTTTGGTGTTTATCCGACTGTTCGTTTCTGAGTTATGCTGTTCACAGTCACACAGACACACAGACACACACACGGACATGTTTCTAAAAATGCTTTTTTTTGATTCAGGGAGTCTCAAAACATGTATTTCCGGTGAAATCTCGGTATCGAATTTTTGGGTGGAATACAATACTTCCCTACTTACTATACGTAGTAGAGAAAGTAAAAATAATACGAGTAAATAAAATGTCTAGGATTTCTATTGTAATGAGGAACAGAGTTAAAGCAAGTACAGAGAGTCTAATTTCCCAGAGGTAAGAAAAATGTTTAATTTATTTTAAGAGTTAGTGGTTAACTATGAAGCCTGGGACTTAAAAGTACTTATGACATTTTAATTAACCACGGGTTGGGTCGTCTCAAAATGAATATGAGATCTTGTGATTTACTGGAGAAATGCGAGTCAGTTGGACAATTCAATGTCGTTCCAACATGTTGGCATGGGAGCTCAAAGCAATCGAAAGTTCCGTAGTTCAAATGCCGGCTATAGCATTAAATTTTCCATTTGATTCTAGCTTTCCGACTTTGTTCTATACGCGGCTCTGATGAAAGAACATTTAATTACTATGTGTTAAATTTTAATGCCCCCCCCAAGCTTTAATGCACTCGTCCAGTTTTGAATGGAAGGGTCAATTTAGCTGGCAGTAGGTATATACACGGCTGATTCGATTTGACTGAAAATAACTGCCGATATATTAATGTAGAATTCAAGATTAACCTCAGTGAACAATTCGGTGGAGAGGTTTTCAGAACTATGTAAATAATTTATAAGTTAATTTTTGAAAAATATTTTCATTATTACTTCTCTAGCACCCACTTGCGTAGGTAGAGGAGGTATTGTATTTAACCCAAAAATCCATATCGAGATTTCAAAGGAAATAGTATGTGTTTTCAGGTCCCCGGTGTGCGTGCGTGTGTGTGCGCGCGCATGTACGTACGTACGTACTTGAGCATAACTCAGAAACGAAAACTCAGATGAATGCCAAACTTGGTATTTAAGTTCGGCGTCTTCCAATGGTGTAACAAAAGTTTTTGCGAATAGCTTGTGAAGTCCTCTTCATTCTAAATGCATGTTGTTTATTTTTGTAAACTTGGTAAACCGCAAGGAAAGGGCAGCATAATTAAAGTAGATCTCATTAAAACACCAATCTATGTCTGCAATATTTTTGTCGCATTATCCTTTTCCGAGATTCCCTTATTGGTTTGAATTTTCAGATGCTTTATTCTTTTTCGTGCTAAAGTCGTCACTGGTGTTTCTCATAGATAAATAAACAGATATTTCAGTGCCAGATATAGTAACCACTTTTTAAACATTTGACTATTACTTCAGCAACCTATATTCCTCGTGTATAATGAAACTATTTCTGCAAACGTTTCTTTCGATTAACATTAAGGAGATAGAAGAATAAGCTGTTATAGAACGGTTTGCAGAGCAATGGGTAAGAGAAAGCATGTGAATGTAACACATAAAAAAATGTTAAACCATATATATATTTCATATTCCTGCTTAATAATGTGTACGACAAATACGGTTTTGATCCTCTGAGAATTAATACATTTTCAGTGCAATCGTTACTTCTATGAATGGCTACCCAAGCTATATTATGACCAAATTAGAGGAGTTAAGTTTAAGCCAGCTTTTTAGAGTTTCAGTTCTTTGCGAGTGTCGCAGTTAATCGATCCCGCGATTAGTGACAGCTGTTGCAAGCTACGAGTTTGAAGAAAGGTACTTTTTGGGTCGGCCACCTTTCCACGACATCCTCCACAGTGGACGGGTGCCAGATGTTTTCGCGTTCGATAACTCTTTTTTATCTTGGGCTACAGTAGTGGGAGGAGCAGAAAGAGTGTTGAGGATTAAAGCCGAGGTATTCAAAGGCTATAGTGATAGCTCAAATCAATTCATTCATAAGAACAAGTTCGTTCGTTCATTCATAACACTAATCTGCATGATACCGGATGACAGAAAACTAATAAGTGATTCTGACTCGCTTCGTTATGCTGATTTTAGAACTGGTTTTAGTTTTTTTTCTATCACGTACAGTTTTTTTCACAATTTCACTTCAAAAATATAGAGTTGAGCCAGTAGATGATGAGTATTGTTGAAGGGAAATTTATCACTTCTTGGAGGGAAATTTCTGAATACAGACTTGTAAGTCTTTAGGTTGTTACATCTCTAGATGCTGGTTGCTATTTGTAATTTAGGCACTGTTGTTAATATCAGTGGTTTGCATTACCGGTGCTAAGATATTGCTTCCGCCACTACACATAAAATTGGGCTTCATGAAGCAATTTGTAAGGGCTCTACCACATGATGGACCCTGCTTCAAGTACCTTACCAAGAAATTTACCTTCATTACACAAGACAAATTAAAGGCTGGAGTTTTTGTTGGTCCTCAAATAAAGAAATTGATGAAGGATGAAGATTTTGAGAAGACAATGAATGAGAGAGAAATAGAAGCATGGACCGCCTTCCGATCAGTTACTGAAAACTTCTTAAGCAATAACAAAGTTCCTAATTACAAGGCCATTGTAGAAACAATTTTGAAAAATTTCAAGAAGATGGGTTGTAACATGAGTGTAAAGGTGCAGAAAATCTGGGACATTATAGTGAAGAATAGGGTGAACGTTTTCACCAAGGTATTAAGGAAATGGAGAGGAGGTACCAGGGGAGATGGAATGAAACTAAGATGGCCGACTACTGTTGGATGTTGAGGAGGGACAGTCATCTTCAAGGATCTACAAGGAAGTCAAAGAAGAGAAAGTTTGAAAAAAATTAAATGAAACACTTTGGCTTCTTGTTTTGTTAAAATGAAGTCATGAAATAAATTAGGGGAGTTCTTGAGAGTATTCTTAAAATGCTTCTTATATAAAACCTTACCTTATGTGAAATGGTATTTGAATGCTTTTCTACGCTCGTTAGTAAAATTGTCAATTACTTCTTATTTTGTGTAAAAATCTGACGTGATAGAAAAAAACGGAAGTTATTTCTGGAATGAGCATAAAAACTTAATTCAAGAACACCTACTTTTAAGAAATCATCTGACAAAAAGTTTGAAAATGCAGACTAGTGTAATCATATTAATAAAGCAGTTGTTTCTAGAAGTATCGAAGTTTCTCAACGCTGACGATTCAGTATTAGCCATTACGTATATACCCACGTAGGGAAAGCCCTTGAATGCCTGTTAAAGCGTTAGATAATTAGGAATTTGGCTCTAGAGCAGGGTTATCACTGAAAGGGACACGAGGTTTAACCCAAGTTTTCTTCTTGGGTTTCCGTCCAAGGAGCTCCTATCCTGTCAGCACCCTGTCACCATCAAGTCCGACCACTCCCAACACACGAATTTGAAGGCAGACAAAAGAAGAATGACATCCATTGTCACAAAATGGCATGCCTGCTCTAGAGATTACTCTAGAATTTGTTACTCATGAGCGCTACATAGAGCGATGAATAAGGTATTTCAGCTCGTGCTTTCCGATGTCCCTTCGCGTGTAATTTGGGGCGGGAAGTCTTCGCGAGAGACGGGGGGTGCGTGGGAGGAATGATAGATCTCTTATCTCAGGTCGGTTTCCTGCGTCCCAATAAAGATTTTTATGGCTAAATAACTTTATTCACACATATTTTATACTGTTTACTTTAGCTCCACTCCCGCGGTTTGATCCTGACCATACAAAAATTTATATCTTCGCGTCAGAGGCCGCTATAAACTTCCTTTATCACACCTCAAGACGTTTCACGTTCACCGACACTACATAGCATAGTGTACTTCCACTTTATGAATTACGGGAGCAGTCCTAGAGGTACCCGACCTGACGTATATATAGGGTGGATGTTTCAAACAAATGACTACTGTAGAAAGTACCAACTTTATAAAGCTTAAGTTTGAAGTTTGACGATGCTACGTTATTTAGTAATTGTTTGGCAGGCATTAATAATGAACTCTCTCAGCGAATTTGTAAACATAGATAAAACTGGCCATCGTTGTGTGCTACAATACTTTCATTTTAAAGGTCTTAGTCCATCTAATATTAAAGGTGAGCTACATTCTACTCTGGGGGAGTCTGCCCCTTCGTTTACAACAGTAAAATATTGGGTGGCAGAGTTAAAGCGAGGCCTTAAGATGTGCCAAGACGAACATCGCAGTGGTCGACCAAAGGAGGTAACCATGCCAGAAATTGTGAATAAAATCCACAAAATGGTATTGGCATTTCAAAAAGTGCTGTACATCGCACACTAACTGAAAATTTAGACATGAGAAAGCTGTGCACAAGATGGGTTTACTCACAATGTAATACTCTCGTTGTAATACAATACGTTGTAATACTCCCAATGTAATACAATACTCTCGTTTACTCACAATGGAACAAAAGCAGCGTCGCGAGGATGTTTTAGTCGAGTGTTTGGGGACGTTTTGCTGCAACAAAGTCGAGTTTTTGCGTTGATTCATAACCATGGGTGAAATATGGGTCCATTAACTCCACATCTGAGACGAAGGAACAGTCAAAACAGTGGATTTAAAGGGGAGAATCGGCTTCAAAGAAGGCGAAGACAGTTCCATGGTCATGGCGTCAGTTTTTTGGGATACGCGCGAGATAATTTTCATTGGTTATCTTAAAAAAGAAAAAGGAATCACAGGCGAGTATTATTCAAACATATTGCAGCGTTTGAATGATGAAATCAAGCAAAAACAGCAGCATTTAGCAAAAAATAAAGTACTGTTTCATCAAGACAATGCACCATTTCACACATCCATTATCGCCATGGCCAAAATCAATTAGTTAGAGTTCGAATTGCTTCCTCATGCACCCTATTCTCCAGACTTAGCCCCCTCTGATTATTTTCTGTTTCCAAAGTTGAAGAAATGGCTTGGTGGTAAAAGATTTGCCAACAATAAAGAGGTGGAGTTTGCAGTTCGTGGCAATTTTGCAGAACTCGACGGTTCTCACTATAAACAGGGTATGTAGAGAAATAAAGATTGTTTTTTCCCAAAATTTTTGTTTTTTCTTTATGTCGGGTTCTTCTTGGACAGCCCTGGTACTTGCCCGTTTTTGCGTACTTCCAGTTTATATGTATTGCATATCCGTCTCCGCATACTTCCAAATTGCAAGTAATCTTACTCATGTACTTCAGATATCGCCAGGTTATACTCGATTTTCTCCTACGAGGGCACTTGACATCCCACTTCATATTTCATTATAATAAGTGCAATTTTCCTATTAGTGCATAAGTATTACAGAATTCCTCTCACTTAGTTTTCTGGCATGACTTTGAAAAATAAACGTTCTAAATGCGATCTCAAGATAAAACAAGTTTTTTGCCAAAACCTTTACTTTAACATATAATCCTAGGTTCCATTGTACTAGTCACGTATACCGAGCTACAAAGACCTCTTAACGCCAACATGCTGGTTTCCTAGAGAAAGACTGCCTATTATATTTCTAAAAATGTCTGCTTTTTCCCTATCGAGGTTATATTTCCGTCTGGCTCCCATATTATACATGCCTCTAAAATTAATATTAAATCTATATAGAATACATTGTATTACTTATTGCAATCGTCTGCTTCTGTGCATAATGTGCAGTTTTCAAATCGTGCTAATTGGATTTCTTCTGTTCGCTCTACATTGCTTGGGCAGTCTCCCTCGGTCATAGCGTACGCTTATTCTGAATGGTGTATTTTCTTGTACTTACATCCGCTATAAATACACCTTGACAATATTGTGGTTAGTAGTCTCTGTGCTTGGTTTGGGGATCGAGTTCTGTATTGTAATCAGCTGCAATGCCGTAAAGAGAAAACGTTGAAATACAAGCATTTTTTCAATTCCTTCCTAACCATAGAATATAAATATCTCATTTGAAGAAGTGAAAATTATGTTTCCTGTTTATTAACCAAACAGTTAAGAATTAAATACATTCTTGTTTACGTTAACAGTAACTAAATTTAAAATGTGTTAAAGTATAGCCATAATGGTGAAAATGTAACAAAAAAACAGCTTTTCTTACTTACTACCTAAAGTGCATTTCAGTTTTTAGATTTCCGAACACATTTTTAAATAACTAGAAGGCTGGAGAAAAATTCCAGAAATAGGCACCGTAAATGTGACATATTTCGCACCTAAATAACGGGTTTCTTTATAACCTTTAAAGGTTTTAGCAGGAAAAATACGATGGAGTAAATTTCGAGTTGTATACAGTATTGCAAGTTACAAATGACACTATGTTTACAAGAGATCTAATTCAGTGTAAAATGTTTTAACCTGTAAACATAAATAGCACCAGTTGAGACAGTAACTATGGTTATATATGTCATAATATAATAATGTGAATTATAATGTGAAACGGTATTAATAAGAAAATTACTTGTTGTATAAATAGAAGTTAAGGCATAAGTTTTGTGCAAGTGTAGCTGGAGCTGTGGAACCCTTGTTAAAAGCCTACAAACATATCTTTGTGTTAGAATTAGGGCCCAGGCAAAAAAGGACTTGTACGGGAAGGTCATAAAAGCCAGACCTTGAGTCTTTGTGAAAAAGAAAAGGCGACAAGCGAACAAAACATATGTTTGTAGAGAGGCCACATGCTTGCAAACGTAAAACAATAGCCGGGTAAGTCTTCTGGAAGGTTCCAAGCTGAACGAAGACAGACAATGAAATTTTAAGGAAGAATATGTTTAAAATCTTTAAGGGGAGAAATGTTAGTTCTAGCGTCTCCATCAGCCAGGGCGGTTGAGTATAAAGTGCTGCGATGTGAATAAGATACATATAAGCTCTCACAAGCAGGCGATATTATTTACTTCTTATAATGTAGTAGGAACGGTGAAAGGTTATAAATTTAAAAGTCTATAGGAACGTGTGATAAATATTACAATTATTTCTAGAGCACGTATAAAATACTTGATTGCTCAGCGACCGCAAGTTTGGCTTACGAACGTGGTAGGGCTCGACCGTTCTACAGCTCCAACTAACTTAAGAACTGTGTAGATTATTAATAAGACAGTCAATGCGTGTTGTTACTTATTTCTTCCTTCCCGTATCACACCCTGCCAAGTTATACAAGCTCTGCCAAAAACCTAAATAACAGCAGCCGTGGCAAGAAATAAACATAAACTTTACGAGTAATAACTAAAACACAAGATAATTATCAGTATCACCAGAGTTCATATATTAAATCATATATTAATATATCGGACATACTGCGAGTTATGCTCTCCCTCCACGAGTATACCGCACACTTTATTGTATAATTTACGGCAATGCACCTGTGAAATTTGGCCAAAAATTGTAAAATATTTAAAAAATTAATTTTTTGTAATAAAATAATCTGACTTCTCAACTTTAGGAAAACATCGGCTTTTCCACTTGGTGTATTTAAACTAACAATTAAATTAAGCTATGAGTGGACAGGCACGCCCAACTTTAAAGATGGCTCGCAAACTTTTCTCAGCGCTTTTTCATACTCAAATTACTCCAAACAGTGTACATTTTTACTAACTTGTTTCAAAATTCTTGTACTGTCTCTCTAATGTGTAGTAAGAAAATCAGCATATACTTTTTACTTTTTCCACTATGTATAGTAAGAAAGGGAAGTACTGCATTCCACCAAAAATTCGATATCAAGATTTCACCGGAAATGCATGTTTTGAGGCCCCATGAATCCAGGCATTTTTAGAAAAAGTCCCGCGCGCGTGCGCATGCGTGTGTGTGTGTGTGTGTGTGTGTGTGTGTGTGTGTGTGTGTAAACAGCATAACACAAAAACGAAAAGTCGGATAAATACCAAACTTGGTATTTAGGTTCAGTATCTTTCAAAAATGCGACACGAAGATTTTCAAGAAAATCCAACCACCCAAGACTACCTTTTAAATGGAACATTTTTCAAAAATTTTTATTTTCTCAAAATGGCTCATGATTTTGATTAAAATATCATATGTTTAAAATATTTTTATGGAAAATGAAATGTATATATTGTATTTTCTCGGAATGCCCCCAAAGTCCTCTTCATTCTGAATGACACTTGCATAGATACCTTAAAACACACAATTTATGTCATATCAATATTTTTTACTTTCTCTACTACGTACAGTAAGTAGGGGAAGTATTGTATTCCACCCAAAAATTCGATACCGAGATTTCACCGGAAATACATGTTTTGAGACACCCTGAATCCAAAAAAAAACATTTTTGGAAACATGTCCGTGTGTGTGTCTGTGTGTCTGTGAACAGCATAACTCAGAAACGAACAGTCGGATAAACACCAAACTTGGTATTTAGGTTCAGTATCCTCCAGTGATGCGACACGAAGGTGTACAAGAAAATCCCGCACCCCAGATTACCCTTTACATAGAACATTTTTCGACAATTTTAATTTTCTCAAAAATGGCTCTAACGATTTTGATTAATATATCATACGTTTAAAATATTTTCATGACAAATAAAATGTATATCTCGAATTTTCTGGGAATGTCTCCAAAAGTATTCTTCATTGTGAACGACCTTTGCATAACTGGTAAACCATAAGAGATAGACAAACTTTTACTACACAAAAAATGTAGATCGCGTTAAAATACACAATTTATGTCATATACATTTTTTTGTTGAGTGAAGCATTTTCGAGATATTGCTTGTTATTCCCTTAAATTTTTCAATACTTATTTTCTAAAATGGGAATTCGTTATTAATTTTTTTGTCCTGGATATGCAAAGAGTTATAATCTGTGGTAAAGGGAATGGTGCTGCACCTAGCAACCAGCTATTAAGAGATATATATGTGCGTAAAGGCTACTGCATTTCTATATTCCCCTTACATCTACAAGAAAATTAGCAATAAGATAGAGTCTGCAAATGTTTATCTCGATTAACATGAAGTAGATGGAGAATAAGCGTTTGTAAAAATAGTTTGTATAAGAGTATAGAAAGTCATGTGAGTGCAACATATCAGAGCTTTTTAAAATAATGCCTCAATGTTCTGCAGTAAATCATTAAGT
This sequence comes from Deroplatys truncata, assembly GCA_030765065.1. Taxonomy (NCBI): domain Eukaryota; kingdom Metazoa; phylum Arthropoda; class Insecta; order Mantodea; family Mantidae; genus Deroplatys; species Deroplatys truncata. The sequence goes on from CM060979.1 coordinate 182,826,837, forward strand.
TTTGTAAAATCAATATTTTGGGATGGAACGTAAAACTGCATGAGTAAATAGGAAATATCATTCTGGTTGAATATGAAAGAATACAAGATGTCACGATTGTTATACAATAATTAGGGTTTAATATAAAGATCTGAATGATGGATCTCCTTTTAAACCCATTTATTGTAAAACCTGATTTATTATTTGAATATTACTTTCTTTAACACGTAAAGTAAGTAAGGGAAGAAGTGCATTCCAACAAAAAAATTGATACCGAGATTTTATCGGAAATACGTGTTTTTGGAAACGTGTCTGTGTGAGTGTCTGAGTATAGCCGTCTCTGACTGTGAACAGCAGAACTCAAAAACGAAAAGTCGGATGAATACCAAACTATGTATTTTGTTTAGTATCATCCAAGGATGCGACACGAAAATTTTCAAGAAAATTGTTCTACCTCTAATTACCTTTTACATGAAACATATTTCGAAAATTTTGATTTTCTAAAAATTGGCTTGATTAAAATATTACATATGAAAGATATTTGCATAAAAATTAAAACGAATTTCTTGAATTTTCGGGGAAAGCCTATGAAATTCTCTTCATTCGAAAGGAATTTTGTATAATCTTCTATAACTTGTAATCGTTAAGCGATAGACAAAAACTTACCACACAAAAATGTAGATCTCTTAAAACACACAATTCACTTCAAATAAGTTTTTATGTGACATATGCCGTTTCTGAGAAATCCGTTATTAAAAGTTCGAATTGTTCAATACCTGTTATTCCTTTAAAGTCACGTCCATTTTCAGCTGTTTCTCGCGATTGCTTTGAAACAGTATGGAATTCATAGCTTGCAAATGGCGTCCAGTTCTTAAACATTTGACTATCGCTGTTTTCATTGTATCTATAACGAAATATGTAACGTAGCTATTTTTGCAAAGGTTTATTTGGATTAGAATGTAATAGATAGGAATACAAGCTTTAGTAGGAATAGTTTGCATACCTACTAATATACACTGAAGTGCAGAACCTAATGACGAAAGTAATCTTCGCATGCTGTGACACTGCCAAGTAACATAGCTCGATGAAACTTTAATCATATATAGAGAGAACTGCTACGGTATGCTACAGTAGGCAACTAAACGAAATATGCAATGAGATGAACAGAAATGCCATTTTTATTCATATATCATAAGTTACACTAAAGTAAATACGACATATGATGGCTCTCTAGATTTACAGAAACAGATACATGGTGCTTAAAAGGGTGTATGATCACCTCGAACAGCAATGCATGCTCTACATCGTGATCCCATGCTGGGTAAGAAGGTTTGGTAAGAAGTTCTTGTGGTAGAGCGTTCTATTCCTCCACCAGCATTGTTGACAACTGTTGGATGGTCGTTGGTGCATGTGGGTGTGCTGTAACGCGTCTCCCCAAAGCATCCCTCACGTGTTCGATGGGATTTAAATCGGGGGAAGGGGCAGACCAGGCCAGTCCATTCGCCGAATATCTTCTCGTTCCAAGAGATCCTCCGCTGTCCGATGCGGTCGCGCATTGCCACCCATAAAAATGAAGTCAGGGTCGACTGCACCCCTAAAAAGACACACATGGGAAGGAGTACAATATCACAATAACGTTGACCAGTGAGCGCACCGTGTTCAAAGATTTGGAGGTCGGTGCGCCCATGCAACATTATGCCTCCCCAAACCATGACACCCGGACCACCAAACGATCATGTTCAAGGATGTTCCCATTTCTCACCAGATGAGGGTACGTCGAGAATCACTACTTAAGACTGAATCTGCTCGCATCCGAGAAGAGCATGCGACCCCATTCCTCGTTGGTCCAATTTTGATGCTCTTCGGACCATCGCAAACGGTGCCGCCGATTTGCGGATGTCAATGGAACACAACGTACTGGCCGTCGGGCAAAGAGACCAATGCATCGTGAGATTGCGTGCCTAGCTCCCCTGTTAAATGTGGTTGCAATTGCTGCTGTAGTTTAACGTGGTCGACCACTACCTCTCCTTGGGACAGCAGTACCTGTGGTTTGGAAGGTTCCCTATGCACGTGAAACAATGCTGTGAGCAATTCCAAACTCCCGAGCAACACTCGTCACATTCGCCCTTCTTCCAGTTTCCCAGATGACTCTTCCCCGTGTGAAGTCATCCAATTGGCGTCTACGGACCATGTTGCAATGAATAACACCATACAGTGCACCGTAACAGCTCACTAATTGTCATGCACCGTCTTGTCCTGTTTGTCAACTGCCCCGTGTTGCGGGACCAGACCCATTTGGTACCATAGGCTCGCTACACTCACGCCATGTGACGTTCAGCTTTCCGTGTACATGTGAGAGACCTCTGGCAAAATGCGCACCTTCATCTACTTCCACCAAGTAGTTCATTTGTTATGTTACTTTACCCATCTTAGGTTTTGCACACCAGTGTAGATTAGAGGGTGGAGAAAGTGCTGTGCATGTATCAATCATGTTATTCAACCCATTTACTATAGCACCTGAATTTATGATCTGAATATTTTTAAAAATCCATTTTGTGTAGCATTTTAGTATAAAAATGAACATATACAAACAAAATCGATGTTTATATAGCAATGCCGGCTTAAATTTTTAAAAATGTCAAAACATAACACTGTTATCGTGTGTAATAAGTGGCATAAATTTCTAAAGATTTTCAGTGGAGTTTCCAAATTTCACAGACGCATTACCTTAATCATTTTGTGATCCAGTTTAGATCCTTTAGACGTCTTTGCTTTATGCCTAAAAGTTCGAGGTTTAACCATCACCATCAATGCAACACCCACTCAGAGAGTATTTCTCAGAAACTAAAAGAGTTGGAAAACTCTGTGCATAAGAGATTACAGTTTCTAAGTTAAGAATGAAAAAACATTGAGGATGGAAAAGGAAAGAAATATTCCACAGAAAGTTTCATGAATCCAACAGTTTGCCAACTCTCCATACGCAAGGTTATAACGATCTGCAACGAAACCTCGAGGCCACCATTAAAGCAAGCGAGTTTTTTTTAGTGTACTGTGGGGTATCATTTGCGGTTGTTGCAAAAGTAGAAGCTTTGAGCTGTTCTTAGCTCAAGAGTATTTTATCTTATTTACAACTGAACCACAAATAGTTATGAAATTACTTACCAGGAGACTAAATGGATAAATTGCAAAAACACATTTTTAGTTTTTTGTGCTGTCTTATTAACCGGAATTTCTTCTTTAATTTGATTTAAATTTTATTATTTATATTTATTTTACTTTCTCTGGTACGTACTTACAGAAAGTAGAGGAAGCAAAATATCTAGACCAACATTGAACGATAATTACATGTTTTGAGGCCGCCTGAACCCAATAATAACATTATTACTTCCTCTACCATGTACCTAATAGAATAGGTATTGCATTCCTTCAAAAAATTCGATATCGAATTTTTACGGAATATATGGTTTGAGGACCCCTGGATACAAAAAAAAAATCTGGCGTTACACTCACATGACTATTTCTACTCTTGTACAAACTATTTTACACACTTATTCTCCGTCTACTTCATGTTAATCGAGATAAACATTTGCAGAAACTATCTTACTGCTAATTTTCTTGTAGATGCAAGGGAATATGGTAGGCTTTAAGCGATAGTCAAATATTTTAAGCGCTGGTTGCTATGTGGAGCATTCTGTTCTATTTGCATTACCAGGACATATAAAAACGAATAACGAATTCGCATTTGATAAAAAGTGTAAGCATTGGAAAATTCAAACAAATAACGAGGAATATCTCGGAAATGGTTCACTCCATAAAAAATGTATACACAAATTGTGTATTTTAACGAGCTCTACATTGTTTGTGTAGAAACATTTTGTCTATCTCTTACGGTTTACTAGTTATGCAAAAGCCCTTCAGCAAGACGAGACATTTGGAGACATTCCCAGAAAAGTCAAGATATAAATTTTAATTTTCATGAAAATATCTTAAGTATACAATATTTTAATCCTAATCAATGGAGCGATTTTTGAGAAATAGAAATTTTCGAAAAAGTTTCCATGTAAAGGGTAGTCTGGAGATGGGTAATTTTCTTGAAAAGTTTTGTGTTGCATCTTTGAAAGATACTGTATCTAAATACCCAGTTTGGTATTTATCCAACTTTTCGTTTTTGAGTTGTATTGTTCACAGGCACACACACACACACACACACACACACACACACACGGATCGTTTTCTAAAAGTGCTGTTTTTTTGGATTCAGAGGGCCTCAAAACATACAACTGCGGTGATATCTCGGTATCAAATTTTTGGGTGGAATACAATACTTCCCCTACTTACTATACGTAGTAGAGAAAGTAAAAAGCATTTTTTAGAGAAAGGTCCGCGTGTGTCTGAACAGCATAACTCAAAAACCAAAAGTCGGATAAACACCAAACTTAGTATTTAAATTTACTGCCTTATAAGGATGCGACACAGATATTTTCAAGAAAATCCCCCTACCCCAAACTACCCTTTATATTGAATATTATTCGAAATTTTTGATATTCTAAAAAATGGCTGTAACGATTTTAATTAAAATACCATATATTGAAGATATTTACATGACAAATATATGTATATATTGAATTTTCTGGGAATAGGCTCTGAAGTCCTCTTCATTCTGAATGGCTTTTGCATAATTGGTAAATTGTAAGAGACAGATAAAATCTTACTTCATAAAACGTGTAGATATCATTAAAGCACGCAATATACGCCAAATAACATTTCTGAGGCATTAAGAATTTCCGAGATATTCGTCATTGCTTGGAGTTTTAAAATACTTTATACTTTTCTCAACTGCACACCAGTGTAGATTAGAGGTGGAGAAAGTGATGTGAATGTCTCAATCATATTATTCAACCCATTTACTATAACAGCTGAATTTATGATCTGAATATTTTTAAAAATCCGCTATACTTTTTTTCTTTTCCTTTCCTTTTCATGTTCATACAAAAGGAACAGACAATGTCAACGTCAGGAAGTATTTTAACCTGCAGACGACGGCAAAACAGACCGGACATTTTAGAACACAAAAATACAAACACCGACCGTGAAAGCTTACGTATATCTTTAAAGGGAAGAGAATTTCATACCCATCACGTGGCGATTGGCTTTGAAAGGATTCGACTATCGCTTTAGTTTATTCTTTTCTTCTTACGCCTGCAACGAAATGAGTAACGAAGGTTTCTGCATAAACAAGAAGTCATTAGAATAATATGGTTTTGTAAACATATTTTAGAAGAGTGAATAGAGAAATTCAGGTGAATAAAACACATTATATTTTTAAAAACAGTACTGTATCTCCCCTTTTGTACTATGAATTCTGCAGCACTTTGAGAAACAAATCCTAACTCTCAGACACTTTAGAGAAAATAGATAAACTTTAGCTCATCCTTTAGAGGACGTTTTCCTTCATAAATTGGCACTACTGATATGGAGTTTGTTTGTATTCCAGCCATATGGTTTCTTTCATTTCAAATATATGAACTGCTTTATCTGTGAATAGCGTTTTCTGGTAAAAATTACCCGTTTTTTCAGAAACTACATAAGACAGGTAAATTAAATTTTAGGATGATAAAAACAGCCTCCAAGGGCTTTTGTGGGCATACTTTAGTGTTAATAGTATGTTAGATTATTTTAGAAACATAATAACTATCTGTTACATTTCTTAATATAATATAAGACATCTTAATAAACATATGGTATAATTAAGGAAATAATCATATATTTCCTAATAAACAAATTATTGGATAAAAGTATATCAGTGAACTTAAAAGGCATTTATCTGAAAAAAATTCCAGTCTGATATGTCTTTAATAGTTTTCCAGATAATGGGACATTAATTTAGCAAATTTAATGTTGGTGGGATAGAGGTTTTAATATCACCTTAAAAATCTGATGTGTTACACTCATATGACTTTCTCTACCCTTGCATAAACTATTTTTACAAACGCTTATTCTCCATATGCTTCATGTTAACCGAGATATTGAGATGTTAATCTTATTGCTAATTTTCTTGTAGATGCAAGGGGAATTGGTAGGCTTTAAGCTATAGTCAAATATTTTAAGAGCTGGTTGCTATGTGGAGTATTCCATTTTCTTTGCATTACCAGGGGATTCCGAACACCAAATTCTCTCTGTATACCATTTGAGTAGCTGTAATTGAATTCGTAATCCAGAATTGCTTTACAAGGAAGAGTAATTCATTTAATGTGTACTCCATTTTCACGTTGACTAGAACAAAACCTCAAAAACCAGCTGCCGACAATAAAACTAACAATTACGAATAAAGATGAACATCTGCGCATCTGGTGACAGGCAATCGAAACTCTAGAACATTCTGCTTAATTTGGTACTAAAAGTGGGGCATTTAGTGAATTTCGAAAGAATAATGAAAGAAAAAATGTGTCACTTCTTCATAAATTACCCTGCATTTTTAACAAATCCGTTTTTGAGAAAATAAAGAGTAACGAATTTTCAATAGAAAGCAAGTTTTGGGGTGGGGAAACTTCGTGAAAATGTTCATGTTGCATCCTTGAAAGTTGGACTTAATTATGAAATTTGTTTGTCATCCTACTTTCATTTTCGATGGACTGTTCATACAAGACAGGTAGGCAGGCAAATTTCAATCCAATTTTTATTTGAATACAGTATTACCTCCACCTATAATAAGTGAGTAAGTGCTAGAGAAAGTAAGAAATGTTTGAGGTATTTTTTTTTTCTTTAACAAGTAGAACTGCTTGTTTGTGGATGCTAGGTACAATAGGCAACTTTAAACCTCTACATCCTTCCACCTAACACAGGAAGGCACCCAGGATGGTAATAGTTTTATTAGTGTTACAATAGTATTCTTTAAATGATTATAAACAAATACCAAATGTGGCCTAACATATTTAAAGGAAGCTCTAGCACAGAAGATTTGGAACACGAAAGGAAAGTATTTTGCGTGCTCGCTCTGCAAATTGGAAGCATTAACTGTAGTCCCTTCAACTTAAGCGATGAGAAGTTTATATAGACATGCGAGCAAGGGCAGCCTACATCGATTGTTTGTTAAAAGGGGTGTGTCCCTGCGTGACGTGCAGTGGTCACTGCCTGAGACTTATATTCAGGAAGATGTGGAAGCAAGGCGCAAGAGATGAGTTTAAAATGTTATTCTGTCTGTGTTAAGGTCAGCAAATTCACTAACAGTGTCTGAAGGTATTGATTTACATGTCCGTTAACGTTTTATGTGATGTAAGATGGCACATTAAAGATCTTGACTTCAGCGGTTTATTTTCTCTACTACGTATAGTAAGCAGGGAAATTATTGTATTCCACCCAAAAATTCGATATCGAAATTTCACCGGAAATATGTTTTGAGGACTCTGAATCCAAAAAAAGCATTTATAGAAAAAGTTCCACGCGTGTGTAATCAAAAACGAAAATCACGAAAATCAAAACAAAAATCTCCACCCCAAACTCCCCTTTACATGCAACATTTTTGGAACCTTTTTATTTTCTAAAAAATGACTACAAATATTTTGATTAAAATACCGTATAATGAACATATTTATTAGATGTATGTATATATAAATATATAAATATATATATATATTGAATTTTCTGAGAACAGCCTTTGAAGTCCTCTTCATTTGGAAGAAATTTTGTATAATCTTCTATAACCGGTAAACCTTAAGTAGGCGGCGAAAACGTACTACACAATGTAGATCTGCTTAAAACACACAATTTATATCAACTAACTTCTTTCGTGGCATCAGCCGTTTCCGAGATATCCGATATTAATGGTTCAAATTGTTCAATAGTTAGTCATTCTTTTAAAGTCCGTAGATTTTCAGCCGTTTCTCGTGATGTCATGGAAAACATATAGAATTTTAAGGCCAGCGTATTGCGTCCAGCTCTAAATATTTGACTATCACTATTCCCTTTTATCTATAACGAAATATGCAATGGAGCTAATTCCAGAATACCTGGATTAAAATGAGGTAGATTAAAAAATATACTTTTGTAAGAATAATTTGCATATCCACTAATAAGCGTTAGAGGTTAGAGAAAGTCAAGTGAATGTGACACTCAGATTTTTCTAGTACTACGACTAGTATTTTCTCAAAGTATAATAGTTCTAAATAATACTACTACATAATCTATCCCTATTGTAAAGACTACAATCAAAATTTTCCAATAATGTTCTATTTTAGAAAAACAAACGATATTAACATGCATAACGGGCTACCTCCAGGAAACAATTGCATTTTTAACATTCATTTTTATTGTTTTGTTTGTGTATGAAACTTTCATTCAACATTGACTAAATTGAAACTATGAAAATTGGAATATGACATAAATTCCACTTTGAGAATAGATTACACTAGTCTGCATTTTCAAACTTTTTGTCAGATGATTTTTAAAAGTCGATGCTATTGAATCAAATTTTTATGCTGATTCCAGAAATAGCTTCGGTTTTTTTCTATCACGTCAGGTTTTTACCCAAAATAAGTAATGTTTTGACAATTCTACTAATGGGCATAGAAAAGTATTCAAACACCATTTCATACAAGATAAGTTTTATACAAGAAACATTTTAAGAATACTCTCAAGAACACCCTTAATTTATTTCATGACTACATTTTAACAAAACAAGACGCCAAAGTGTTTCATTTAATTTTTTAAAACTTTCTCTTCTTTTACTTCCTTACAGATCCTTGAAGATGACTCCCTCCTCAACATCCAACAGCACTCGGCCATCATAGTTTCATTCCATCTCCCCTGGTACCTCTCTTAATTTCCTTAATATCTTGGTAAAAACGTTCACCCTGCTCTTCACGATAATGTCCCAGATTTTCTGATAAGTTAGTCGATATGTCACTGCAGAAAATGCACCTTTACACTCATTTTACAACCCATCTTCTTGAAATTTTCCAACATTGTTTCGACAATTAGGATCTTTGTTATTGCCTAAGAAGTTTTCAATAACTGGTTAGAAGGTGGTCCATGCTTCTTTTTCTCTCTCACCCATTGTCTTCTCAAAATCTTCATCCTTCATCAATTTCTTTATTTGAGGACCAACAAAAATTCCAGCCTTTAATATGTCTTGTGTAATGAAGGGAAATTTCTGGGAAAGGTACTTGAAGCAGGGTCCATCCTGTGGTAGAGCCCTTACAAATTGCTCTGGATTAAAATGAGCCCAATCATCAAGCCAAATTTTATGTGTAGTGGCGGAAGCAATATCTTTGTATCTCTATATTTACAAGTGAAATAGTGAAAAAAACTGTATGTGATACAAAACAACTAAAAGCAGTTCTGAAATCAGCATAAAAAAGTGAATCAGATTCACGTATTATTTTATAGTCATCCGATATCATTCAGATCAGTGTTATCTGCTATACATACATGTCCATTAAAAATGTATACACAGTTTTAAGAGATAGTTCAGTTTATTTATAACCGTTATCTCCAAAAAAAAACAGCTTTGGTGCCACTATATTCCCATCTAGTAATATAAATCTACATTTAATTAAAATAATTCACGTTTTAGTTGCGGATAACATATCGTATGCCATACGACATTAAAATATATATATATATATATATATATATATATAACATTTGTGAAAATTGTTGTAATTTAATTCTTCATACAAGAGTATTTAGATGCTGTGATGTTGGTTTCGACCATTTCTTTTTAAGTACCAATTCCAGCAAAATAGAAAAAAAAAAGTAAAGTAAGTAATGTGACAAGCAAAATTAAAGCACAAACCTTAAAGAGCACCTATTACAAGATGAGTCTATTAGAACTCTTTATTAGCCACGGTTGAATTTTTATCTGGAACAAAAAACCCTAAGTAGAAATATTAATGAAGAATGGAAAGAGTGAAAGGATACAATCATACAGATTGCCTTAGAGTCGCCTGAAACAAGAAATAAAAAATAAAATAGAAAAGAATTAAGTATTTGGAAAGATAATATAGCAAAACTTGTTTAAAAAAAGATGCATACCTAAAATATTAGAATATAAGAACAGATGAGTATAGAAATAGGAATGGCCTTATACGTAAAAGAAGTTCCTGGGAAAAATATATCAGCGACTTAGAGCATGATGTGCATGGTAGGTAAGACAAGGCCTATAAGACATTAAAACATCTTAATTACCAGAATAAAGATAATCTGAAATTGAACTTAACATCAGAGGATAAACGAATACCTTATATTAAAGATCTCTGGACAGAACAGATGATGAGGAAACAGTTCTGACATTAGTCGAGACAGAATGTGCCCAAATTAATTTTATTATGTGCTAATTTATTTAGTGTTTAATTTGATATATAAATGATATATGTGAACAATGTGAACACCGTGCAAATAGTTATTTTTTGTATAATGCATATTTGTCGTGTACATAATGTTCCTGTTTAATTAAGTTTAGAATATCTTGAACTCTGCAGTTAGGGTAGAAATATGCTGTTCGCATGTGCAGCAAAAACGGGATCTTTTGTGTTAGAATCGAAGGGTAAGATTTTATGACTTTATTTTTCTCGGCTCCGGAAGTATGGAGTGAAGGAAAATAACACAGAACGGCAGTTTTCCAAGAGAAGCCCGGGAAAAAGGTCACATAATATATACAAACTAGCCAGTAGTCTAGATTTACCACAAAAATTGAGAGTTGACTTGTAGATACAGACGAGGACTCCACGCTTCTCCGTCAAACAAAGTTGGCGCCCAAATGGTGTTCTATATAAAGTGATAAGTGAACAGGAACATTATGTAGTGTTAGAGTGAAGTGACAAATAGTGATATACCCAACATTATGATGAGTAGTGGATTCACCTCTGAGCTCCTTCGTACCACAACCGAGATCGACGAGATTATTAGCAATCCTGATAGGCAAAGTCCATGCAGACATCTCCGCTGAGAACCAACTAGCCAGGGCAACAGCGGGCATTACCGTACAATTAAACCAACCAGCCAGAGCAACAAGACAAGCCACGTCGAATGGAGAACATAAAGTAGGTACAGGGAATTCTAACATTACTTCTCCTCTATCTTCCACTACACCGCGTTCGACTCCAACCCGGGACTACCACCAACGGCGCAGTCTTCGAAGCAAAGAGAGGCGAGGACTGATGCATAGTGGATGAAAATGAGATCCTATTTCTTCGAAAAATTAATAAACATTATTAATCATTGTAAAAACAAAGAGATCCCTAGTACTGATAATATTAATAATTAATGAACTATATAAGTATGAATCTATTCAACTAAAAAGACGCCTCTTAGATCTGTTGAACGTTTGCTGGAAGACTGTTAATGTTTCTGATGAATGAAAAATAGCAAAAATATATCCAATTTATAAAATGACACACCGTCAAAATTCTGAAAATTACAGGTGTATAAGTGTCTTTAATACCTGTTACAAAAGCTACCCATCAATATTAAAAACTCGTCGGAATGTAATAATGAAGATTATTATTCTAGAAGTCTAAAATGGAATCATGAAAGGCAGATCATGTTCAGATTGTATATTTACTGTTAACCAAATAGTTGAAAAACATAGGGAATACAATCTACCAACTTTCATGTTATTCATAGTTGAAAAAGCATTTGACAAAGTTAACCGGAATAAATTATGGACTATATTGAAACAGAAAGGTGTACCTCAACATTCCATAGCTGCAATAAGAAGCTTATATGTAGAGAGCACGATAATAACAGAAACTGGAATGCAAAACAAAAAAGACATAACAGCGGATATAAATAGAGGTGTAAGAAGGGATGTCCTATTTGGTCGTCCGTTTTTAATTTATATACTGACGATGCTGCCAAATATATACTGGCAGATACTTTTATACTCAGTTTTAAAACAAGGACTAATATTTTAGACGCTTTACTGTTTGGGATGACCATGTTCTTATATCTAGCTCAGAGGAAGGTTTACAAATGGCTTTATATCGATTAGAAATATTATAAAAAATTACAATTCTAATACATCAATCAAGAAAACCAAAGATTTAGCATTTAAAGGTTCAGACCCCTCAAGAACCAAAATAGTTCTCGATGGAAAACACATTGAGCAGGTGAATAGTTTTAATTACCTTGGTTTCGATATCTCCTATTTTAAAGAGAGATATTTTTAATAAACTTGGCACATTTAACTATATAGGCGGAACAATTAAGAAAATGTTAAAAATACTAGAAAGGAAAGCAACTACAGTTTAATAAGGTGATGGAAATTCCCATCTTACTGTATGGTTGCGAGATTTGAGTCTTTACTAAAAGAGAAGAAAAGATCATAGAGGCAGATGAAATTAAATTTTTGAGAAGTGTGGCTGGCTGTACCTCCTTGGATAGAAGGGAAAATGAAGATATTAAAAATGCATTAAAATTCTTATGCTGTTAGATAAAATAAACCAACATGTTCAAAGAATAAAAGAACATCCCATACCAAAGATTATACTGTATTATAAACCGAAAGGTAATATAAATGTTGGTAGACCGAAGAACCCATGGATTCAACTTTTTGATTTAAAAAAAGTCTGAGACCCGAACAAGCCTTCTCGTGAATGTTGTTGATGAAAATTATCATCCTCGGCAAGCCTCGTGTATTAAATTTTTTACTCAATATTAAAATATTATTTAAATCTCTTATACCATAAATTACTAGTTTTACTGATCTGTAAATTACACCCTGTATATATTCACTGATTGTCCACGCTACCCAGTGATCCCCAGTCCTCTTAATGATATTTCTGGTACCAAGGGCCCTATGTAGTGCCACAGCTGTAATATGTGAATAATCGACAGAAAAGCCTTTATATGTAGCTAATACTAGATGAATCTAGCGCAGCATTTGTTCCCAAAATACACGGCCAGAATGACAAGTGCGCATACCACAGCTGAGCGTTACTAACGAACAAATGGGTTAAATGATCACTTAACTGCATTTGCGCGTTACATTATGCACCACAACAATCACAGGACTCTTCACTCTAATTGCAAGAGCGCAGCGCCAATAAGCAGCATGCTTGTGAATATTTACGTTTCATAATATTATACAGGAGGGACCATTTAAGTTGAGACTGTACAATATCTCCAAAACTAAGCGTCGTAGAAAGAAATGTCTTGAATAAAAGTTGCTTCATATTATGGGGGAAAGTAAATGTCATTAGTCGTGTTTTGTTTGGAGGACATTATGATGGTCATTTTAGGGTCACTTTAATTTGTTTAAACGGTAACCTACATTTTTATTTATTTTCTCATTAGTAAAAAGTGTAAAAACCATCACCATTTTGTGATGAGGAATAAGGAAACAAAATAAAAAATGTTGGTTCCCAATTAAGAAGCGTAACTTGACCCTCAAATGACATCCATGGGCGGTCCATCCATTCATTGCCCTCTTCGTACACGGTCATTCAGAATTTTCGTTGTTATTTACGTTGGTGTAAGAACAATTGCAAGGTGCTTTATATAAATATTGTTTAGTTTTTATGAGGAGTGATAAAATAGGTAGGTTCCCATTTAAAAAAAAATCTGATGTGTCACACTCACAAGACTTTCTCCACTCTTGCACAAACTATTTTTACAAACGCGTACTCTTTGTATGTCCAAGACAAAAAAGTGAACAACGAATTCCCATTTGAGAAAAAGTATTCGAAAATTTAAGGAAATAACAAGCAATATCTCGAAAATGGTTCACTCAACAACAAAAAATGTATATGACATAAATTTTGTATTTTAACCCGATCTACATTTTTTGTGTACTAAATTTTTGTCTTTCTCTTATGGTTTACCAGTTACACAAAAGTCGTTCACAATGAAGAATACTTTTGGAGACCTTCCCAGAAAATTCGAGATATACATTTCATTTTTCATGAAAATATCTTAAACATGTGATACTTTAATCAAAATCGTTAGAGCCATTTTTGAGAAAATTAAAATTTTCGAAAAATCTTCCATGCAAAGAGTAATCTGGGGTGGGGGGATTTTTGTGAAAACCTTCGTGTCGCATCTCTGGAAGATACTGAACTAAAATACCAAGTTTGGTGTTTATCTGACTGTTCGTTTCTGAGTTATACTATTCACAGACACACACGCGTGGATATGTTTCCAAAAATGTTTTTTTCGGATTCAGGGGGTCTCAAAACATGTATTTCCGGTGAAGTATCGGTATCGAATTTTTGGGTGGAATACAATACTTCCCCTACTTACTATACGTAGTAGAGAGAGTAAAAATTATAATGACCATCCCAACGTCCTCCAAATAAAACACGACCAATGGCATTTATTTTCGTCCATAATATCAAGCAACTTTTATTCTCTTTCTATAACGCTTAGTTTTGGAGATAAATTAAAATTAAATTGAGTTTCATTTATAGACGCTCTTTAACTGCTGTGGTCCTTAGTGTCCCATTCTATATTGGGCGTGAAAGACCGGTAATTTTGCTCTGAAGCCTCTTTATCAGGCTTCAGGTTGTTTTACGTGACGTAAGTGTACGACACGGGACCACCGGTTTTACTTCCCTTCCGAAGGTTTTGGAGATATTGTAAGTCCACCCTGTATACTGGGATTATTCAGCAATCTGTTACAACAACATGGAGAACACACCATCTGGAAGGAAACCATTTATATGTAGAATCGCATAAATGTAACAAAGTATACCTATATATTAGTTTGTGTTTTGTTAGAGCAAACGTGCAGACTTATGCCTACAGTAGGTGATCTGAACTGGTACCTTAATGACAAATCCATTCCATTCTAGCTTCCCTACAGATTCATCCTTCAATAAAAATAGAACTCTGCTCTAAGCTTGGGCTACGACATCTGCATTGTGAAAAATAATAACGAAAAGGTAAAATCAGACTGATAAATTCAGTTCATAGCTCGGATTTGAAGCACGGATCTTTCGGTTTCCGTTCGATTGCTCTAACCAACTGAGCTGACATGGCAACAAGCCAATACCATATTATATTCTCCAAATGACTCGCTTTCTTCTGGGTAAACCGCATAGAGATCTCAAATTCATTTTGAGATGTCATTTTCCAATGGCGACTTACACTGAAGTACTTTAAGTCCCGAGCTTCATAGTTTATCTAGCTATTAGGTCAATGATAATTAATTGTCCTTTCTCACAAGCCATGTGAGACAAGGTTCGAAAAATTCAATATAATAGCCGGGATTTGAACTACGTATCTTCCGTATCCGCCCGGTTGCTCTAAGCAACTGAACTGGCATTGAACTTTTCAGTCGACCTTTCCAACCTTGTCCTTCACAGGGCTTGTGTGAAAGAGCAGTTAATTGCCACAATAGCAAACATTGAGAAAACACTGCATGGTTTAAAAACACAAGCGAGAACAAAGGGAAAGAGGATTAGCAATTTATATTGTTTAACTTATTTATTGACGATATCGTAGAAGAGTTGAATAAGGATAACTTATATTTACCCACAGTAATTAATAGAGAAATTCCAGGATTGCTTTTTGCAGATGATTTAGTGGTAGGTTCTATTTCAGTAGGAGGCCTAACTGAGACAGTAACTATGGTTATATATGCCATATATACAATAATGTGAATTGTAATGTGAAATGGTATAAATAAGAAAAATGCTTGTATAAATAGAAGTTAAGGCATACGTTTTATGTATGTGCAAGTGTAGCTGGAGCTGTAGAATCCTTGTTAAAAGCCGACAAATATATCTTTGTGTTAGAATTAGGGCCCAGGCAAAAAGGACTTGTACGGGAAGGTCATAAAAGCCAGACCTTGAGTCTTTGTGAAATAGAAAATGCGACAAGCGAACACAACATATGTTTGTAGAGAGGCCACATGTTTGCAAACGTAGAACAATAGCCGGGTAAGTCTTCTGGAAGGTTCCAAGCTGAATGAAGACAGACAATGAAATTTTAAGGAAGAATATGTTTAAAATCTTCAAGGGGAGAAATGTTAGTTCTAGCGTCTCCATCAGCCAGGGCGGTTGAGTGCTGCGATGTGAATAAGATACATATAAGCTCTCAGAAGCAGGCGATATTATTTACCTCTTAGAATGTAGTAGGAACGGTGAAAGATTATCGATTTAAAGGTCTATAGGAACGTGCGATAAATACTACAATTATTTCTAGAGCACGTATAAAATACTTGATTGCTCAGCGACCGCAAGTTTGGCTTACGAACGTGGTAGGGCTCGACCGTTCTACAGCTCCAACTAACTTAAGAACTGTGTAGATTATTACTAAGACAGTCAATGCGTGTGCCATTAAAGCATAGTGTTCTTCAATAACTTTGATATATTGTTAGAGTTGTTACTTATTACCTTCCTTCCCGTATCACACCCTGCAAACTTATACAGGCTCTACCAAAACCTAAATAACAGCAGCCGTGGCAAGAAATAAAAATAAACAATAAGAGTAACAACTAAAACATCAGATATTTAACAACATTACCATAGTTCATATAATAAATCATATATTAATATAGTGGACATACTGCGAGTTATACTCTCCCTCCACGAGTATACCGCATAACAAAAGTGTTGCATATCATATATTCATTTTGTAAGAAATGGGGTTTAAGAATACATTTTAAAAAATCAAAGATAATGGTATTTAAAAAGAGCTATAAATTGAAGAAAGAGGAAAAGTGGTATGTGGAAAGGGAAGAGTTGCAAATAGTAAACAAGTTTGATTATTTGGGAGTGAGAATAAGTAGTAATGGGAGATGGAATGATAACAAGATAATTGCCTTAGCTAAGGGAAGATTAGCAATGACTGCTATAAGAAAATGCTTAAAGAAAATACCAGATATGCAAATTAAATGGTTGGAAAGGGTTTACAAAGATGTAGTTGAAGCAAAAATGGTCTATGGATCAGAGATTTGGGGAAGTGACAAAGGATGGGAGATGATTGATAAAGTACATAAATCGTTCTGTAAATGTATGTTAGGTTTATCTATTTCATCACCTAATGGAGCAGCAATGTTGGAGTTGGGAAGAGTAGGTAGCAAGGGCATGATAGTAGAAAGGATACTTAAATATTGGCATAGATTGAAATCATTGGACGAGTATATCATCTTAAGGCAATGTTTAATAATACAAGAAAAATCCAGCGATGGGATGAACTGGGCTCAAGGAATAAGGAGAATTTTATAGGAAATAGGTATGGGTAACTTATGGAAGGAGAGAGAGAGCTTAGTTAAAGGTTTCTGGAAAGAAGTGAGGAAAAGTGTAGAAGATATAGAGAAACAGGAATTATTTCAAAGTCTGGAAGGAAAGAAAAGTTTTGAACTATATAGACAATTAAAGGTGGACTGGGGAAGGGAGAAGTATGTGGATGTAGGTAAGAGGTTAGTGAGATAAGGGTGGACCTGGTCCAGATTAAGTGCATATAGGCTAAGGGGAGATAGAAAGGGCGCGAATTTGAATAGGTGTCCTCTTTGTGGAGAGGCAGATAATGATTTGCAATATATAATTGAATGTGAAGAAACTAAGTTGTGGAGAGATCAGTTTTTACCTAAAGAATGGGAGAATGTTAACAAAGAAGTATTAAAAGTTAGGATAATGAAAATACAAAAGGAGAGGGATATAAAAAGAATATGAGAATATATGGGGAGAGTAAGAAAAATGGTTTAGAAAAATAAAGCAATATGAATTTGTTATGACCCACCTTGCATAAATAACCACGGTGTTAAAATGCATGATGGACCAAAGAAAGAAAAAATAGCAACTCAAAGTAATGTATTAAAATTTGTAAGAATTTTGTATAGCATTATGGAAATCAAATACACAAACATACAAATAAGTACACAATACTGAGACGAAAGCTAATAAATATGATAGTTCACAAACTCTCTTCTCAGGTCCCTAACTTCAGACTAAGAGTGATTTGTAGACGAGGGTTTGTACAGAATGCTGTTGGGCTTCTATTCAAGGTCGAATGGTTTCCTCGACATGATTTCCGTGTTGTGCGAGTTTCAGTCGAAGTAAATTGCTATTGTGCGTTCTGCCATTGTTCAAAATTAAATGTGTGACGCAAAGTACCGAC
This sequence comes from Deroplatys truncata, assembly GCA_030765065.1. Taxonomy (NCBI): domain Eukaryota; kingdom Metazoa; phylum Arthropoda; class Insecta; order Mantodea; family Mantidae; genus Deroplatys; species Deroplatys truncata. The sequence continues at coordinate 182,844,876 of CM060979.1, forward strand.
GATTGTAAGTTGAAAAGCATTGCATTTCTGAATGCTGGGAATTTAAACCTGCAGAAATTTACCGCCAACTAAAGCATGTGTACGGTGATGCAGTAATAAACGAAAGAAATGTGAGAAAGTGGTGTAAACGTTCCAACAATGGATGCACAAATGTGCATGACGAAACTCAACCCTGAATCCAACACTTATAACAGAGTGAGTTGAAGAAATAAGCGAACAACTCAAGACAGACGTGTGACTCTAGAGTGCTTACAGATTTCTTTCCCAAACATATTTCTTTCTTTGCTTGGTAAAATTGTGTCCCAATACCTCGGCTTGATGGACTGGTGGCACAAGGGAACTCTAAATCTCGTTGGCAGATATGACAAATGCTTAAATAACGGAGATGATGATGTGGAGAAATAAAGCAAAGTTCAATTTTGTAAGTGAATTTTTTTTAATAAATCTCACGCCTAGAACAACACTATCTAATTCAAAATGAACAACTTTGAGAAAATTGCATTTGAAAGTTTTGATTCATAATATTAACAGAATATTCTGAATTGTAACACCGATTTATCTAACGCAGCAATCTTCCGGAAGCCAGTTTAAGTTTTCGTTTTTGGTAGAGAAATTTCCATGAAACAGGAAATGGATGTAACTGAAAATAGCCAATTTTTGAGTTGTGGCAGTGCTATTCTAGGAGTGTAAAATAAGTAGCAGTACACCGGTTTCGCAACGGTTTTCATGGTCTTCCGGTTGAACGACTCCATTGTTCTTTATCTCTCCATTCTTCTTCCTCCTCCAAACCGCTAGTTTCCATAACTGTTGTGTTTCACTCCATTAGTTAGTTTTGGGACCTCTTTCTTTTTACTTTCTCTACTACGTATAGTAAGTAGGGGGAAGTATTGTATTCCACCCAAAAATTAGATACCAAGATTTCACCGGAAATATATGTTTTGAGACTCCCTGAATCCAAAAAAAAGCATTTTAAAAATATGTCCGTGTGTGCCTGTGAACAGCATAACTCAGAAACGAACAGTCGGATAAACACCAAACTTGCTGTTTAGGTTCAGTATCTTTCAGAGATGCGACACGAAGGTTTTCAAGAAAATCCCCCCACTCCAGGTTACCCTTTACATAGAACATTTTTGAAAATTTTAATTTTCTCAAAAATGGCTCTAAGGATTTTGATTAAAATATCATATGCTTAAGATAATTTCATGACAAATAAAATGTATATTTTTAATTTTCTGGGAATGTCTCCAAAAGTATCGTGAACGACTTTTGCATAACTGGTAAACCATAAGAAATAGACACAAGTTTACTACACAAAAAATGTAGATCGCGTTAAAATACACAATTTATGTCATTTACGTTTTTTTTTTTTTTTGTTGAGTGAACCATTTCGAGATATTGCTTGTTATTCCGTTAAATTTTCCTCAAATGGGAATTCGTTATTCATTTTTTTTGTCCTGGTAATTCAAAGAGAATGTAATACTGCACATAGCAACCAGCTTTTAAAATATTTGACTATCGCTTAAAGCCTACCAATTCCCGTTGCACCTACAAGAAAATTAGCAATAAGATTAACATCTCGATTAACATGAAGCATATGGAGAATAAGCGTTTGTAAAAATAGTTTGTACAAGAGTAGAGAAAGTCATGTGAGTGTAACACATCAGATTTTTTCTGGTATAATCCACTCAAATATTTGTCTTGGAATTCTTCCTTCTTCCATTCCTTTTAAGTGTACATATCCTTTCAATTGTTTATTTTGAATATCAGCTAATATGGTTCCATGTATATTCATGACTTCCTTAATTCTTTTATTCCTTATTCCATCAAAACGAGAAATCCTGGCAGAGCGTATTAGACAATCCATTTCTAATATTATGTGCCTCTTCTCCTCTACTGGTAATCCAAACTTCTGATGCGTAGAGTACAACACTTTTAATTAAGACCTTATATATTTGTAACTTAGTAGTCTTTTGAATGTTCCTACTCCGGAAAATTGAATTTAGTTTGGATATTAAATTTTGTCTATGAATTATTCTTTCTTTTACTTTATTATTCAAGTTTCCTGTTGAGCTATTTTTACGGGATTGCTTCTATTACTTCTTTTTCTATTAATAATTCAGTATTATCTTCTCCTAATCACAAATATTGTTTCTGAATATATTAAAGGCAAACGTTATTTCCTGGATGATCCTCGTAGAACTATCCTATCTCTCTCCCCTCGCCCTCTCTCTTGTTATTTATTTATTTTTAAACGAATTATACCTCAAATGTAGATTACCTTTCGGGTATTATTAACCTCTGCAGATAATGCCTCCCTTCCTGCATAAGACATCAGTCAACACTTCGTTTCATACTACTAGCCAGGCGTTGGAGGTGTGTTGACAATACCATTAATCTGTGTAATTTTGTGCTTCAGAGCGTCCAATGTCTCGAGTGTGTGGCATAAGCACTGTATTTTAAGTAACCCAGAGGAAGAAATCCATTGTTGTCAAAATCTCTGCGCAGAGCGCACGAATTTTCGATTAGTCACACCAGTGAGCTAACAATCCCCGAGAAAATAAATATCGTGATAATAAACAAGTTACAGAATGCGAAATAGCGGCACATTTGTTAAGGGTGGCTTTTTAGGCTTAACAAATAATTGTAGACGTCTTATTAACAATGAGGTTGCAGAATACCCTGAATGTCAGTGTAATATTATGTCAAAACAACACGTCCTCTCCAGGTGTGCTGTGATGTCTTTACAACAATATTAGGCGTTTAAGTAGGATTAGCTTCAGAACAGGATTATCACCTAGGACAGCAGGGGTGGTGAGAGGAAATCTGTCGTAGTATGCCTGTCGTAGACAAGGTGTGAAATCCTACGTACAGAAGGTTAGTTATGTGAAATCGCACTGTACACGTGCAAAAAGTACAAGGTTTTACGTGCCAAACGAATACAGTGTTCGAACATTGTGGCGGGCATACAACAATGAAGTTGAAAGTAATCTAAACGTGAAATGTTTATACTTTCATAATTTATTTGTAACTGATTTAAATATAGGGTCTTTCAACAAGAGTATCCTATCTTTGAACTTAATTAAAACACGTTCTATAAATGATAGAGGTTTATTTATTTTTTTATTTTAGAGCATAATTAATGTCATTACGTGTAGAAGACAACATCAGTTAAGTGACTCCGCGACTTCGTTGGGTTGCGCGTATACGGTTGACCCAATTTTCAATGACAGAACGTAAATTAGGACGAACTTCACGAATAACAAGCGTGATATTATTCATAAGATCCTTTACTGTTTCTGGCTTGACATAAACTTGAGATTTAAAATAACCCGACAAGAAGTAACCCAACGGCGTTAAATCACATGATCTCGGGGGCCAGTTAACATCAGCACCACGGGAAATGATGAAAGCTCTGAACTTCTCCTTCAAAAGATCGATTGTTTCGAGAGCAGTATGACATGTGGCACCATCTTGCTGGAACTAGGCGTTTCTGAGATCCATACCATCCAATTGAGGCCAAAAATAGTCCCTTAAAAGAGGCCGGTATCTTTCTCCATTGACAGTTAAAGCTTCTCCATCTTCATCTTGGAAAAAATATGGACCAATGATTCCACCATACCAAAATCCACACGACACAGTAACCTTTTGGGGATGAACTGGTCGTTTTTGAATCTGCATTGGATTTTTATTGCTCCAATAGCAGTAATTTTGTTTGTTAACACAACCATCCATCCAAAAGTGGGCTTCGTCGCTGAAGATGATTTTTCAGCAAAAATCCGAGTCAGCTTCCAAATGTTCCATAGCCCAGTCAGCGAATACACGGCGCAACCTATGGTCGTTGGGCTTTAGTTCTTTGAGTTAACACCAATTTTTAAGCGTAAAACTTCAAGTCCAGATGAAGAATTCGCCAAGTTGTGGTCGGCGAAAGCTCCAATTCTTGCGCTCAACGAGTAATTGATTTGTTTCCGTTCTCGCGTACACTCTCACGAACGGCGCTTGGAGCGCTTACGTCGATTACGAATAGGCTTTCTTTGATCGCTGACAGAACCACTTCTTTCAAATTTATCGATCAAATGTCGAATCGTTCTCTCGCAGGGACGATTATGCACACCGTAAACTTCACGCAATACACGGAAGGTTTGGCGAACAGATGATCCATTTTGATAATACATTTTCACAATTTCTAGCGTTGCTGAGTTCTGTAACGATGCATGGCTATTTGTCAATAACAACTGTATCCACATGAAAAAAATGACTGCTGTAACTCAATAACAACGGCAGCTATCACATGTTAAAGATAGGACACTCTTGTTGAAAGACCCTTTATAAGTTTTAAGAGCCGTCACAGATGCATGTTCTCTGCGTTTGTTAGACAGTGCTGCTGGCAAAGGTGGATATTATTGCCAAATTAAGAGCACACAATTTAAGAGAAAATTCCTTTTATGAAATGCTGAAGAAAGAGGAGGGGGTGTTCTGAAATAAACGTTCGACTGTGAGAAAAACCTTGTGTTGTCCAAGGTAGCTTGATCAAGCAACATACTACTCCAGGAAAATTTACCAGTTTAATTTTACTGTCTGCAAAGGGCATTCCACAGCTCCTAAAAATGCAAACAATGTTTTCATATATTCTTCGCTGAAACTGAAGCAGCTAAAGGTTCTAGTGAAATAGCTTCAATGGTGTATGCCTACTCGAATAAGTTAGAATTCAAAGAGGATACTCGTACCATTCAGTTGCATGTAGATGGATGTCCTGGACAAAATAAAAATGTCAGAATTCTAGGAATGCTGCACAAGTGACTAGTTTCATCGATATCAGCAAAAGTAAAGAAAATTAACATCCTATATCCCATGGTAAGGCATTCATTCCTGCCACCGGATAGAATTTTTGGCAGAATATAAAAAGACGTGAACGAAAAAAAATTGATAAGAGATAGAAGAGTATCAGGCCATTTTTAAGACATGGAAGAGTATTGTAATACAATGAGGATTATAGATTTTACAACTGGAAATCTACTGTAACATAAGCCATACTGCCGAATGGACAGAGGCATTCCAAATTTGTGCGTAAAGAGAATTTGTCTTAAACAAAGTTTATTAAAGTCCTTGTGAAGGGAGAATGTAGTTGCAGAGCGATATCGGTGCCTTTAAAGAGATTACAAGCAGAGGAAAAGCCATCAGAGACACGAGGAATCCATCAGAACTTCATCCAAGGACTTTGTGAAAATGGAAAAGAAAAATGATGTTAAACACTTGAGTAAACATTTCGGAAAAAATGGAATGAGTTACCCGACCCAGTATTACTCGAATGTTCTTAATGATGATCATCAGCAGCAAGCTAGGAACTCCAGGAAATAGAGCTGAATAATATGAACGAAAAGGAAGGTTTTCACATTTGAAAAAATGTAAATTATGAAAATAAAAGTGTACTATACTTTAAATTATGTTGCACATCAAATTATATTTTTGAACTTTATTTTAACTGAAATATAAAATTTGTATGTTTTTCTGAGATGCATTAAATTTAATGTTTGTAAAAAAGTATAGTTGAACTTTATTTTCAAAACGATTCCTATCCTTGATGTTTAGTTCCAAAATGTTGCGTATTCAAAAGTTGCTTTCATGATACTAATCCACGATTTTGCTTGAAACTAACAATAAACCATTGCACAGGATGGACCATTTAAGTTGATACTGTTACAATATCTCCAAAACTAAACGTTGTAGAAAGAAATACCTTGAGTAAAAGTTGCTTGATATTATGGGGCAAAATAAATGTCATTAGTCGTATTTTATTTGGAGGACGTTGTGATGGTCATTTTAATTTGAATTTAATTTCACCCTAATTGTAGGTTCCCAGTAAAAATATTAATTTACCCCAAAATGACTATCAAAACGTCCTCATTTACTTGCCCCCATAGCTTTCATTCAACTTTTATTAAATACATTTCTTTCTGCAACGTTTAGTTTTGGAGATATTGTACAGTCTCAACCTAAATGTTCCAGCCTGTAAATAGAATGAAAATATTGTTGTAATTTGATATTATGATACACTTCTTGTAATTCCAAAAGCATCTTAAATATGTAACTATTTCTTCGAAAATACATTACATGGATAAGAGTGCTTTTGAAACTATACGCCTCATTTGTATTTAAATGTTATTTTAAATACGAATTGGTTCGTCGCTCTTGTGAAGAATTCATCCTGAAGTTTCCTGCACAATTACCGCTTTCCAAAACTACAGTTCAGGATCTTATGAATAAATTTGAGAATGCTGGTGCAGTGCAAAATAAGCAACACATGCAGTGTTAACAAAAGAAACATTGGACGAAATTGGCGAAAATCTTGAACGTTCGCCACAAAAATAACCATTGGAGTTACCACAACAGCTTGGGGTTTCAGCGACGTCTGTACATATAGCATTTGCTATGAGGCAAGAGTTAATTTTGTTATATTTTATGTATAGGTTCACAGGAATACAGATTTAAGAAGCGAAGACAAGAGTGCTGGCACGGCCGGCTGTGGCATGTAGTGCTACCCACATGCAAAACCCCGTGCGAACGGTCAGGTTTTATACCAAAGACCCTGTAATTTCGAATGCTTTCATTTCTTGTTTTTTTAACAGTTTATTCAGCCAGAAGTCTGAAAAATATGTGTGTTCCATTTCTCTTTCTCTGCAGATTTACATATTTTACTGAAGCATTAATATTAAGTACGATCAAACGCACTTTTAGCTTGGTATGTATTTACTCATATTCGTTCTATTTATAATGACTTGTAAGATCGTTTGCTTTACTTTGTTATTGTTAGTATGAAACCATTCTTATGGTTTATCGCCAGCAACACACACGAAGTAAAATTGGAGCAAAATATCTAATAAGTTGAGGCAGTACTTTTAACACTTAAATGATTTCAGTCTAATTACATAATACAAAAAAAAATAACAGCCCGCCTTAAAGCAATATGTGTATACTGCAATATACAAAAAGTGTATACTACAGTCACCGTATATGTTTATATTATTGTGTACATGTATAATAATGTTATGTGAATGTATTAAGTAATTTAATATTGTAGGAGCAGTGAAAATAGAGGCCGATAGTTGCTAATAGTGAGGTAACAATAAAGTAACCTTAAAGCAATAATGAATTAGAAAGTTTAATAATGCCACTAGTAACTTTTGGAACAATAATGTAATATATTAAAACAGTTTATAAATGTCCAATCAACAACCAGAAAAGCTGAAAGTTAATTAAAAGTATTCTATTGGAGTAAAATAAGCAATCAGAGACTTGAAATAGAGAAATTTACAAATTTAAGCGGTAAACGCCAGTCGCTAGAAGGCAACGTACCTGAGCAGTTCGTTCGCTCGTATTCAGTGTGAGACATATAAAATTCATTACGGCAAGAATATTATAAAGTTTACGTGTTAAAAGATGCAAGTAATTAATCAATAATCTCACAGCTTTCTATATAGTGAGTGTTATTTAACCGTGTGAAGGATTAATAAATGGAGTGAAGTAAAAGTTATAATTTGTGTAAGCCTACATGCTTTAGCCGCATCACCCCCTGATAAGAGATACATATTTATACAAATTAATACTGACGCAGCCGAGGCAAATATATATAATATTTAAAGAAACGTTAGGGCGAAGGCCACCGGAAACTTTGTACCATACTTGGGCAGTTACTTCATCAAGTATGGATCCCCAACAGTGGAACTACAATACAACTATTACTTCAAATTGACGTAAAGGCAGCAACCTTCTTCAAATCGGCTTCAAATGCTTATGTTGTGTTACGTTGACTGTTCTTCTTTAAGTTCCTTATGGGCGAGTTTACTTTCCGCTCATCTGCTTGTGAGAGGTTGCGTACGTTCTGGGAATTTGCCAAACCTTTCAAGTTGCATCGCTTTCCGTCCATTAAAGTGAATTGCATTAGCTCTCTGTGAGAACTTGTACGTTGACTAACAGCTCATCAGTCTAGAAGGGCACAAATGTAAATTGCTCAAGATATTTTACATTTATAATTTCTGGCATTACAAAAAAGCATTTTCAAACAAACGTTAAAAACGCGATCAAGTAAAATACAGGACTCGTATTAGAAAAACAGACACAGTTTTGGAGTTTTTGTATCTGAGAGTAAACTTAACAGATTGGAAAGTAAACGGTAAATTAAAGTATTAAAAAATATACAAAGCATTAACTTTAAAGTCATCTTTCTGCGGCATAACGTAATGTAGGTTTTCCCATTTTTAGAGTATCTACACAAAGAAAACTAATATAAAACACAAACTGTATATAAAAATATACATGTGTTACATTCGCATGACTTACTCTACTTAAATAAACTTACTCCTTTATTTTTATGCTATTATTGAGAAAACTTTTTTTCTGTTTATTTACTTCATTTTAATCACTGCAAGACGTTGCAGAAATAACTTCATAGGGATAGAGTGAACCGCATCGACATTCAGATGCTTAAAATCTAGGTCGCTGTATGCTGGACTAGAAATTCCACACCTTTCCATGACATCGCGTGAAACAACCGAATAGCGACAGTACTTAAAATGACAGAAGCATTGAAAAATTCTAACCTATAACAACGGATATCTCGGAAATGTCCTATGCAACAAAAATTTATTTAAAATATAGTCCTACTTTTTTTTGTGTAGTACGTTTTTCTCTATCTGTTATGGTTTACCAGTAATACAAAAATTGCTTAAGAATGCAGAGAACTTCACAGGCTGTTCCCAGAAAATTCTAGACATATATTTTATTGGTCTTGTAAATATCTTAATTGTACGTTATTTTAATAAAATCGTGAGAACTATTTTTGAGAAAATTAAAATTTTCGAAAATTGTTCCATGTAAAGGGTAACCTGGCGTAGGGATTTTCTTGAAAATCTTCGTGTCGCATCTCTGGAAGATACTGAACCTAAATACCAAGTTTGGTGTTTATCCGACTGTTCGTTTCTGAGTTATGCTGTTCACAGACACACAAACGGACATGTTTCCAAAAATGCTTTTTTTTATTCAGGAGGCCTAAAAACGTGTATTCGTTTCTGAGTTATGCTGTTCACAGACACACAAACGGACATGTTTCCAAAAATGCTTTTTTTTATTCAGGAGGCCTAAAAACGTGTATTTCCGGTGAAATCTCGGTATCGAATTTTTGGGTGGAATGCAATACTTCCCCTACTTACTATACGTAGTAGAGAAAGTAAAAATGAGTTTTGTTTACGCCGCTACTATGTTCTTAGCGCCGCATTCTACCTATACTGGGCGTGAAAGACCGGTAGTTTTGCTGAGAGGCCTCTTTATCGGGCTTGAGGTTCTTTTACCTGCCGTAAATCTAGACACGGAACCACCGGCTTTATTTCCCTTCAGAAGGATTTTTACGCGCGTAAAAATTCATCGCTTTCCCCCGGGTTTGAACCCGCGACCTCGAGAACTAGAGCCTAGCATGGTAACCACTACACCAGAAGACAGCACGGGTGAAGCAATACAGGCTTAAGATAGGGCAATAAGACGCATTAATCAGATCAGTTTTCAAACACATTGTTTTATTGAACCAAAATGTACACTTACAGAGTAATAACGGATCTAAATATTTAACAAATGATCAGTCTTTCATTCTTAGTGTCATGAGAATATAACTCACAGGCAATACGTATTAACGCCTGTTACATGAAGGATGTTTTACGTCAATAGCAGTTCATATTCAACGAGAAGAACGAATTAGCAATTTACTTTTATGTGCCACAATTAAAGACATTTGTGATCTATTTTTGTGCTGCCTACCTTCAAAACGTACTCTAACTTTTCATAGCAAATTTATATTTTGATTTCACACACTTCATTTCTGGAAAGGTCTTCACGATATAAGCTGATGCGAAACACTGGTTTTAGTCCATGCAAAGTCTTTCAAACAAAGAAATGGTCATTCGGCAGACATTGTAAACAACAATGAAATTAATGTCCTTATATTTATCCTATAGTAGCTCATTACACTGTTTATCAATGAAAAATCTGAGCACTTAATTTTGTTTAATCCTTCAAAATCAATGAACAAATTAATTTAATACAGGCGCGCCGTTTCTTTCTATTTATGTATATTTTACGTGTGTATGCGGGACAAACTAAATCAGCTCAGGGGTCGGCTTCGGCCTGTTTGGCAAACCCTGATCTAGACTGCTTACGGTTGTTGTGGGTGTCCGGCAGGAGTTGTCTCCCAGTAAGTGATTAACATGTTCGTTGCTGGAGGCCGGGTACACTTAACTCAATATGTCAGAGAATTGCGAAAAGTGCTCATCTGAAACCTTATAGCCTTAAACTTTTTCTTCATTGCAGGAGCCAAATAAGGACAAAATGGTGAAATATTTCC